>JAHDVE020007303.1:0-45370 GCA_022606495.2 Halesus radiatus | reverse complement strand
GCTTTTAAAAAATATATTCGTATAGATCAGCAAACGTCGATTCTTAATGCATAACTTTTATCATATAATATGTAGAATTTATAAATCGTTATCTAAAAGTGAATTAAAAACTATCTCATTACAACAACTTCTGTTGGTACTATTGGTTCTGACGTCACATGCGAAACTTGCGTGGCCAACTGTATAAGTGTAGTACTGTTAATAGTGGTATGGATTATTGTTTCGCTGTTCACAGTGTTTATTTTGCCCGTAAATTACTTCAGTTTATTTATTGCGACTACTTAACAGTTTTCGCTTGAATATTCGTAGGGATTTGGATGAATTTCCACGTAATAATTTATACCACTTCCACAGTACAACAATGTCATTGGCGGCAATTTCTTCGGTGATTGTTTTTTCGGTGACTCTTTCTTCCGCCTTTGGAAGGGGAGGATTTCTAATAATACCTCAAACCTATTATTTTTTGTTATATATAATATATTTATTCTTATTTCAAGACATTGAGGGTACGTCAATGTTTCAAAACTATTATTATAAGAATTTTTCTCTTGCAAAACCGTTTTAAATTTTGTTTTTTTTTCTATCTATTCTAATTTTCTCCTTCTCACAGTTGCCAAAACAACTGAATACTGCACACGAGTTTCAACTGTCCGAACCCAGTGGGACTATGGCATCCATTATTGGGGTATGTTCTAGGGGTAAAGTGTATGGGGAACGGAAAGTGACGGGGAAGAGAAAGGCGGGGAAGTACCTGGCTATTCAGATCTACTCACTAAATGCAGCTAAGCCATTTAAAGCATCTGCCACTTTGGAACGCGCCACAAATATGCCATTCATTCATTTCATTACCGGCAACCCGGGCGTTCATATTTTTAATTCTATATGTACGAGTATATTATTTTAAACGAATTAATTGTGGAACAACACAGATAAATTAAATCAAATACACATGCGCACGCCGGGATTTGAACACGCGACCTCCGGATTTGTAGTCGAGACAAAACAAAAAAAAAATCGAAATTTTTTAGCTTTCTTTAATTTTGTTGATTTTGAAAGACGAATGACTAATTTTTGGGCATAGATCGTATAACATTTTTTAAAATAGAAAAAAAATTCTACACTTAAATACTACCAATATGGTCTCTGTAGACCTAATAGTGTCCCATACATAACAGTTTAACATGGAATAATTTTGAATGAAATATTGGCGATTCCAAAGATTTTTTAATATTAGATAACGATGAATATCGAATACATCGAGAATGGTCAGTTACAGCAGTAATAAGATAGACTGTCTACTAATAAGATAGAGCATTGTGGAATACAAACCTTTTTACAGCACCCTTGAGGTGATTTTTCTGCAAAATGGCACTACATAAATCATCGAAATATTATTATTATTAACACGTACTAAATCAGTATTCAATAGATTTGAATACCAAAATATCGTTTAATATCTCGGAATGATCAGAACGCTAATATCTGTGGAAAGGTATCGATATACGCGATATACAGTGATATCATAATACGTATATCTCCCACGAATATATTAAGTCCAGTTCCTAGTCTTGCAGTCTGCAATTTCGATTGCAAAAAAGATGGATTTCTTGAAGCTAATAAATTGTTTATCAGTTGTGGATATAGACGTATTTTTGCACTTTGGTACAATCCATCTACGACAGTGACGAGACGCTGACATTTTACAATGCTTCCTTCAATTAAAAGCGGTTAATTTTGAGTAAAAAAAGGTTATGAACTTTAAAAAAAAAAGCATACTAAATCGACTATCGGTAATTAAACCGTCAATTCTGAGAGGTAATGTAACGTCACACCTAACAACTCATAGATTTCTTGCGTTTTGGCGGGGATTGAAATTAAAAAAAAAATAATAATTACGAAAAAATCTTAAAAAAAAAAAGTTTTTAAGTTAGTACGTCAGTATCCATAAAAAATGGAATGGAATTCTTTAATGGACTCATCTATAACTTTTACTACTTTTAGACTCGCCAATAAACAATTCATCTCAATATTTAAAAGCATTATGTGCTAAAAATGTTTTTTCTAAAATATTGAAATTAACGCCATCTGTGAGTGCGTAAAATTATATTTATGTGTCGACTGCTCTTAAATAGAGTTTTGGATCGAGTAATTCTCGTTGATATATGGAAGTTAACTATGTCAAGTAAATCAGGCCTATCTATAATTATATTAAAAAAAATCAAAAAATTGAGTATGAAACAATTCTTCTATCAGAGTTTTAATAAATTTAATTATTTCAAGTATGGTTTCAGTGATGACGACGACAAAGGCGCCCAAAGCATTAAATTACCTATGAAATCTAAATACTGCTATCTACGTTATTTACTACTTTGAAATACAACTCCACTATATTCACAGTTGAATTTAAATCGGTAAAATAAATAAAAAGTACATTCCGTTTCGATATAAAATGATGTGGATAATGTATTCAAATGATCCTGTTTTACATTTTTGCAGAATTCCCTATTCTGTATATTTTCAGTCTATCCTCACCAGGAAATATGTTACTTTGCATATGAAAATTGGCCCACATCATTCATGTTTTAACAATTTCACATCTGTGATTTGCGAATGTGGTCTTTATGAACATGTTGCACAATGAGGTTAAAATCGATTTCATAAACGCAACATGGATTCTACACTGATGTTGATTAGATGGGATTGCTACAATAGAACCGAAGTCCCCAAGGACAATCGAAACATGATTATGACGCTATGCGCTCATAGACGGTGTTTGTTTAAATATTTAAAAAAAAACAAAAACACTTTTAGCATACTTTAAAATATTAAGATGAATTTTTTATTGGGGGTGTACAATGCGGAATATGAAATAGAATAAATTCTTATTATGGGTTTAACCCTTACCACTCTATTATTTTTAAATATTTGTTGTCAGCCAACTCTAATTTAAATAATGTCAAAATATTAATTTATTGATACGCAGTTACAAAAAGGTTATTTTATAGTAAAACAAAACGGAAAACCGTCAAAATTTTATTAAAATTTGAATTTAAATGTTTTTTTGTCGAATAATCACAAGAAACGTCACGTTTTGCGCGCGAAAATACTCGACGCGCGGACGTCTTGTCTTGTTGGCCGCCAGCCGACAACTGATATGTAGCGTACAAATAGTGATGTAGGCTGGCACCCGACAAAGGAGTGGTAAGGGTTAAAGGTGAATTCCTTCAAGAAAATTATTTTATATATCTATTCGATTTTTTATTCATATGGGACATCTGTTGACTTTTCGGTAAAATCTCCTAGTTATGATAAAACGGTAGCTGCCAAAAAAAAATTGGGAATTAATTGAAGACGATATTGACAGTTCTTAGAAATCAAAATATGATGTCCTTAAAAATGGCAGGACGGATTTCGGTAGCTGTAGCTAAAGCATAAGCAAAAAAAGTATTGATTAAAAAAAAATGACAAAATATGCGTGCGTTGATAATTTGCCGAGGAGTACGGTACAGTTGAGGTTACCCACCACTTTCCCACCCCGGTATAAGTAACTTATGGTTATTCCTTCAGAGCTCACGTCAAGGACTCTAATTTTTTAATTAAACGAATCTATAATTTTTAAAATACTCTAAACCCTCAAGTGTCCCTGCACAGCTATCGCATAGAAGGAGGTTAGTGAGAAACGCACATCAAATTGATTAGTACAGATACTCACGAAGACAAAATATAGCCCTTAGCGGCTCATTTTGTCGATAACCGGAGTAATCCAATATGAAAAGGGGTACGGTACAGAGCGAGAAGGGTGCGGAGTTTCATTCGCCGTGCCGCGATGTGCGTTTATCAGTTTAGTAGTAGTTGATAGTAGTAGTAGCCGGCAGTTTGCCGGTGTTAATAGACGGATCACGTGTTTTATGCGTTGCCGATGTTTTTTATGGTTTTCAGCACTTATACACAATATTTTAGTCATACACCTACATATTTCCCATTAATAACATGATTTATATGAGCAATGCATTTAACTATTCATTTTTCATCGCAAGGGAAAGGTTAACAAACGCGACGCCGCTTGTCTCCAAGGAAATTCAGAAGACAATACGTTTGTTTTCCCTCTAACATTAAAATTAGTATTTTTTTGTTAATTTTAGGGTTCCATTTTAGTGAAATATTGCCTCAAGGGCGAAATAAAAATCTTTTATTTAATTTAAACCCAAATTTAAATTACCATAAAACTACTTAATTAATCACATTAAGCAAACAACAACTGGTATTTACATAGTTACAGACGTCGCGGACTCTAAAAGGGTTGAGATTTGTAGAATAAACTAACTGTGAAGAACGAAAAAGGTTAAGTAAATACCATTTGGTTTACCTACCAAAATAAATTATTATTTTTATGCTTAGACTCGAAAACGTATTGTTGCACTTGTGAATATTGCAGATTTTTTTTTGCTAATATGCGCCTTGAATTATTCATCCAACTTGTGGGAATGTAAATTATTTGGGAGATTATTTGAATTTGAATTTGAATTTTTTTATTTTTTTATTTGTTTCCTAAGTCTTATATAGAATCGTAGCACTGCGCGACGGCGCAATCGTACTCTAGACGACAGAGTTGAACCGAGTTGTTCAATTAGTTCCACCCATGTTTTCTAATAAATTTCATCGAATATTTTATACACCGCTAAATTGAATACAATTTTCTATGAAAATGATGACTGCTTAAGTTAAATAATTGCTAATTTGAAATAAATTTACCTTGACTTGGTACTTTCATTCCTTGGTATATATTTTCAAAAAGTCAGACGAACGTCTTTTTTTACTTTCGGATCAAAAATCACGCAAAACCATCATACAAACGTTATGAATATTGTGGGGACAAAATGCTTTATGGCGCAGTCCCCATCCCTAGCTTAATAGAATTTGTTTAGAACTGATCGTAAACCTTTCGGCTCCGAAGATATTTTCGTGGACAAACAAGTCCCTTGCGCCGTTTCCCCTCATCTTTTTGAACTCCACTTGCTTGACTCTCCAGATTGTACTCTCTGTGATCTAGAAATGGGAACTTTAGATCACAGATTTTTTGGTTATCCCTCTCAAAACAAATATCCCCTCTTCTATTAAGAGTTACGTAAAATTGCCTCCCCTCCGTTCAACATCTCTTCTAAGTTTGAACTCGACTCCAATCTTCCATATAACCTTGAGATTTGCCTATTTATATATTAATACATATGTACTGTTACGAGGGGGAAAAGAGGAGAAGGTCTAGACAGTGTAGGGAAGGAGGAGAGGATGAGGCCCCAAGTTGGCCGCCAGAGTTAGGAAGGGGCGGAAAGCCCCACAGTGGAAGACAGTGTTAGGGACCACTGTTGGGGAGGGGAAGAGGTTGGACTCGACAAAATCCACGTTGGTCGACAGTGTTAGGAAAGGGGAAAAAAGGGGAGAAGAGGGTTGGTGAAAAGAAGGAAGTACAAACTCACCTCGAGACCAGATTCAGGACTGGACCCTGGCTCCACTGCGGCTTAGCTCAGCTGGTAAAACATTGCATTTCTCATCTCAAAGTCAATGGGTCGGCCGCGGCCTTAGGATCGGAGTTGGTATCTAGCTACTTAATTGAAGAGAATGTGTACTTTCCACTCAGGGTTTATTTATAACAAAACATGGGCAGGTAAATTACATACGGGATTCACCACAAAGGGTGGTACCTAATCTGTTCCTGACAAATCTCTCTCTCTGCTGATTCTCCAACCGGACATGTTATTGGAAAAAAGGCACAAATATTCAGCACATAAGAAGAAGGGAAATTTAGTAGCGGCTTACATGTAACTGGCAATCGGGCGACGCAAACGGCATGCCGAAGTCCCCACGCGGCCAGCTTCCACGGTTCACAGATAGATTATACATTCCCACACTGATTTTAACAATTAGCGGGAAGCAAAGACCAGGCGTTTACAAGGTGCCGGTATAATAACTGACTGCTACAGGCCCAAGGCCCACATGCAGTTGATAATTCCATGTCGGGATTAGGGATGATGCAATAGTGAGCGACTACGTGCTTAAGGCACATACGCAGTCATGACTCTGTGTCTGGAATCAGAATGCGAATCACGCTGATCGCTTCGTGAACCCACGCTGTTCAGCCGCCGAAAATTATCTCAGTGCTGTCTTATTGGTTGATTATGGTCATGTGATTGCGAGACGTGCTGTTATTGGTTGAAAATGGTCATGTGATTGCGAGACGTGCTGCTATTGGTTGAAGCGTAAAGTTTTGCAATCGAGTGGCTAGAAGTAAACCAGTAGCTAGAAGTATTATTCCTTCAACGACTAGAATCTCCTATTCATTACGTAACAGTACATTTGCCTTCCCTCTCTCCATAATTTGAAATGATGGTCAATAACAACTTGGTGAAAATGCTTATGCCTACCTACTACAGGCTATCTCTGAAATTTATTTAAATTTATGTATGATATCATTGCGTGATGGGATGAGTTCTGAGTTTCGTAATAAAATTAGTATTTATTCGTATTAGTTAATGTAGAACTTTTAGTATCAGGACTCTTTTTTAACTGTGATTATGCACAAGAGTCCCAACTGATACCAACCATCTGGAGCCAGAAAGATTATTCAGATCTAGTCACCAAACACGGCTTAATCTATTGCAAGCAACGTTTCAATTTTGAATGGTTTATCTTTCGCGAGGGCGATATACCGAGTGTATATCTTACACGAACGTGCCGTAAATATACTATGCATTATTTTTTAATTAATTAGTTGTGAAACAACACAAATTATTTAAGTATAATTTTCTTGGATTTCAACTCGCGACCACCGGACTCGTAGTCGATAGCCTCACCACTCCACCACGGAGGCCGTAAGTTAGTTAAAAAATATATGTATTTTCTATGATACATACATCACATGACATCCAACTGCCTGGAGGCAGTGGGTCTATAACATTCCTATCTGGGGGGATGTTTTGTGGCTGAAGGTTCTTTAGAAGGGGTAAAATATGGGGAGGAACGTTGGAAAGTATTTACCTATTCGGGTCTGGTCACAAAATAGATTCAAAGTTCCGCTTCTATTTTAAGGCCTAGTAGCACCTTCCGAGAGAAAACTGAAGATTGTTTAAAGTGGAGATATGTTAATACGGAAGAGAGAAGGAGCGCGCTAATGTAAGCAAAGCTTAGGGCGTACGCGATTATTTTAAAAATATTGAAAAATCTCACGACTGCTTATAGAAGCATTTAAAGAAAAGTTGTGATTTTTTTCATACCTATAACATGTCAAATAACAGAACCACAAGTATTGATTATATTTTTTTGGAACATACTTTTTCTATGGAGGGAATTTCGTGTAATTACTTTTTCAATAGACATTTGAATAGAGATTATCTTAAAAAAATAACATGTATTTTTTAAGTGCACAAATATTTAAAGTTTTCAAGGGAAGTATTTAATATATATACAGAATTTACAAATGCCGATTTCTCACCAGGGCGATCCTGAGAGTTTCTTCACACTCTGATGACGCCGCAGATGCATGATTTCCAGAGGAATGTTGATTAGGAAAGCTTATTTCATCAGCATGGTCTCATGACTTACGACTTTAATATTTCACAAACCTTGGCCGCAAGACACATTTGAGGAAGGCGTTTTTAACGTAAGCCGTGACTTTAACATTGACCTAGTACTAGCTCTACTAGGTCATAATATATGTAATATTTAAAACTCTCACTTGAGTAAGCCGGTCCAAGGCTGCTAGACCAGTAGACTAGTACTAGTATGTAATGTTTCTTGCAGGCGATATATTGGGTAACGCCCATTAATATCACCAATAAAAATTGGTTCACTATGACACATCAATATAAATTCCCCTCTCTTTTGTATAATGAACTGATACGATAGCGGCAGTTGATTTGGAAAGTGTGACAGCCGGCACTCAGAAATAAATTGAAAAAAAATGTATCAGTTGCTTCCCAAGCCAAGTTGTGTAATGATTGCCATGATGGAGGTGCTCATTTCCACACGACATGTTCATTTTTTAATCATCAGTTGCAGATGAATTCTTTTTATCGATGTTGACATTCTAACTAAAATACCTTTCTTTTTTATAGTTCGTTTTCGCAGTTAAATTAATTCTCAACGTTTGGAATTTTTTGAAACCCCTGTAAAACGGTCAGAATCCGTCAGGTCCGCGTGACGTCACACAAGCGTCATGCGGTCACCGGGATAAATTATGCAGAAAGAATTTAGGTGCGAATAACCACGTGATATCGTTCCAATGATACCAACGAAACTGCCTTGTGATTGGATGGTTTTTATTCATTTTCACATACGATTTTTATATTCTACGTATTTGCTTATTTTTATTGATAAAATACATGATATTTAATGGAGACATTTACATGGAGTAGATACATTAGATCACCATACTAGGCGGCTGCCCGTGTTATGGTGACCGATGGAGTATACCATAGTTACTTTGTATAAGGTCTAGTGTAAACATATGGAATTAGTATTTAAACGTTCTGAAAAAGTAGAAGAGAAAAAGACATGCATACGGATTAGATCATAGAAGTATACATACATATATTTTATATATGTGCAATTGTGCATGCATGCATACGAGTACATGTGCATACATATATACACACGCAAACACATTCGCCCATATATACTCGTAAGCATACATACATACATGTACTTGTATATATACACATACACATACACACACACTCACACACTCACACACACACACACACTCACTCACTCACACACACACACACACACACACACACACACACACACACACACACACACACACACACACAAACACACACACACACACACACACACACACACACACACACACACACAATTATATACCCACCTACTTACATAATATATACATCTTTATCTGAATACGAGATATCTATCTAACACTATCAAAATCACTCATCAAAAAGTCCCCAAGCGCCTTCCTGAAACTGTGGTATTTGGCAATTGACTTTATTTCAATTGTTGAATTATTGAAAATTTTAGGAGCAAGGAAATTAAACTGAGACTGTGCCATTGATGTTTTTGTTGCTGGAAAATTATATATGGTATAATTATATATAATAAAACTTATATGTACGTGTCTTCAGAATTGACGCTTGTTCATCTATAAATACGAATGTACAGATTTTAAGTAATTATATTTTTCATTGGAGTCCCTTAAAGGTAAAATCACTTTGCGTTATCATTTTCAGTTAAATGATTGAAGAGTTATTTTGTATAAACCGCTATTTAATAAATAAATATTAAAATAGATGTTGATGTTTATTTTATAACTACCTGCTTATACAAAATAACGTTTAATAATTTAATTGAGATTATCATTTTTTTCATAAATCATATTAATACAAGAAACAACTGATCCGTGGTGTTGTCAATAGTTGCTTGCGATCGATGTTTGTTTACGTAGATATCGCATAGAAAATTCTTATTATACATACTTCAAACGAATGAGAATAAAAGTACATTGAATACACTCATAACAATTTACAAAAAAAATCACCACCGAAGGGTCAAATTTAAAATACATTTATTGTGGTCATGGTTTAATTTGTAGAACTCCATTTTTTCTAACTATTACTATTTAGTCTGACGTGTGACAGGTGTGGCGCCTTCCAAAGGCATCATCGAACTGTTAAAATTAGCGTTTTTTTAATCTGATATTTAGGGTAATCGATACTGACTCCACAATAACTGAACGGCCCACTTTCTGAAAATGCGTAGTGCAAATTTTTGGGTATAGATTCAAGGCGAATTAAAATTACGTAGGATTTTTTTTGCGTACTGGTTTGGGACAATGACTAACCAGGATAAATGACCTCAAACCAGTACACTACTGGTAAAGGAAGTATGAAAGGTCACCATCTCTCAAGAGCTCTTCTCTCGGTACTGTGTAATACAAAAAACAAGGAGAACCAAATTGTCACCTATGGTTGGTAACTCCGTGTAAAATTGGTTGAAGGAAGATATTTGTTAATGGGGGTTTAGGGGCAGTATTGATATTAGAAAGATGAATGCCGGCAGCCTGTTCCATCTAAAAAAATATTGTTACACAGGTAGATCATACAAAATAATGTCGATTACTCACATTTTCCCAGAGAATCTCATGCAAGATGTTGGAGAAGCCATCACGCTCTGAAAGCTGCGACGACAGTTCATTGAGGTAATCTATTTTCCTGTTGCGTCGTTTATCCACGGATTCCAGGACATTTTCAAATACACAACCTGTAAATATGTAATGTCATGAAATATAGGAAGGACATTAAATATGTGAAATGAAAGTGGTAAGATTAGGTGAAGCCTAATACACAAAATATTTTATTTGAAAGTGGTTCAATAATGTGGTGGTGTCTTAAAACAGAATTTTAGATTGTTTACAAATGTATTATTTTAATTAGAGCATGTCGAGGAAAGAAGTTTTTGAATTTTTGGAAAATACCGAGAAGTACCGAAGATATAAGCCATCAAAATGTTAAGTTAGTAATAAGCGTGTGACGTCACGGTTCATAAAATTACTGGCGTGCCAAAATTACTAGATCTGGTAGTATGCCATTCGAAATGTGAATAATTGTACTTAATTGTGACACGTGACGTCACGAGTATACGTTTTTCCCTGGTCAACTTTGAAAGATCATAACTTCGCTATTTTTGGAGATATATAAATACTAATATTATTATCATTATCACCTTTTTAAATATACTATATTTTTATCAAAAAAATCAGGAGACAGCCTCATACTAATTGCTCGCGTAGACCTGCGTTTTAGAGAGATTTTTGCCTAAGCGCTACTAGAAACGCTAGAAACTCATGACTGTGAATAAATCTTCCAATGATTTCAATATTCTATTTCATGTTTGACCGTCGGTTAAAATTTAATAAATAATCCTTTGAAAGTGAACAAAAATGTCGAATTTTTATCTCTTTGAAGATCAATGATAAAAAACGTTAGTCGTGAAAACTCGTCAAGTACGAATTTCCGAGTGTTATATGCCGCGCAACTAGCTTCACCCAAACACGACTTTAGAATTGTGTGTTATTGTCGACTTTATTTCATCATAGAAGTTCTAGCGAAACGGCACTAAGAAACAGCAATTTTTATTGAATATCCATTATACTGTTTTTAGCGATAAAGGGACAAGTTCATACGTTCGTCGAATTTGATAAATATAAAAGTTTTCCATTATGTTCTTTTTATTATAATAAATTTAAAAATAATGAATAATTTTGTTTTTCATTTCACTGGTTTTCTTTTGCGAAATCAAAACCCAAGTTTGAAACATGTTGTATGCAAGCTATGCATCTGTTTGAGTACTGCGTATATTTCAATTCTAACAGCGATACCTCTAAGTTCCACGTCAAAAATGTTTAAATATATTAGCTTCTATTCAAACTGCATATCCACGTGGAAAGTCAATTTGTTAACCCCCAACTTTTTTTTTGTTTTTAATAACCAATTTCGAGTATTTACAACGACAAATTTGGTTTACATTTTAATTCTCACTGTGAAAATGTATTTACTTACCTAATTCTATATAAACTGACGTAAAAAACGCATTTCAAAGCGGTCAGTGACAAAAAATCTGCCGGAAATAATTTGCAACAGATATGAATGATTTCAAGTTGGTAGTAATTATTATTCTTTAGCAATTTAAACTTGATCTCAATACATTGAAATAACAGGTACACTGTGTAGGTACTACGTTAGCGTTATGGTTCAGTAATTGGATCGAATTGAAATGTCCGTACGGACTATTCATTATTAGATGAATCAATGAGGTTTTTGCATACTAATCACGTCAAAATGAATGTACATTTTCTGTTAAACATTGAGTTCATTCAAATGTAATGACAGATTTACTACCATGAAAAGACTATTGTCTGTTTTTCTAGGTTATTTTAAATTTATTTTTATTTAATTGTGTATATCAGACTGCGTTTATTTACTATATACACGAACAAAACAAAAATATGTATGAATTTATACGGAATAACAAAAATTATAATATATTTTTTGCATGTCTTTTGAAACCTTCAAGGTTTGTGTTGAAAATATCAAGAGAAATGTTATTTAGCAGCACCACACCCCTCGTCATACCGTGCTGAGCTAACACGTCTGTTCTACCATCAGATAGTGGTGACGCCCCTGTTTGGTACAAAAAGCTTATGGCATTTCAGGAGGTATGGACTGTCTACCAAATTACGTATAGTTACTGCAAGGGCCTCACTCCTTCTAAACTGGAGACTTTCGAGAGCAAATCTTCATGGTGCATAAATTTTGGGTATTCACCGTATTGTTCTAACCTAAAACGTGATAGCGGTTTTGTCATTCAAAGGCATTATCAAACTGTGGCTTGGATATAATACAGTCGACATATTTATATGATTGATATTATTATTACACGTTTGTTTCGTATTAACTACAAGCAGGATGTTCCGGGGACCGAGAACAGTCGATCGATAAAACCGCATACCAATACGATATTGACTAAATCCGTCATCTATGGTTATTAGGCGACGTTAGGCGGTATGTGCGAGCACGGTCAGTAGTTGAGGTAAAATATTCCGACAGCCGATAGGCCCGACTAATTTGGTGCGGCCTCTTGGATGACTGATAAGGTACGGTTAACTGTCAATATACAGAACTTTTTGGATAATGTCGTTCGTTTTGCTAAATTTCTCATTAATGAACGGAGGTAGACTAACGAATCTCGTAGAATTGAAAGACGTCGTACGCGATCAATTGAATTCATTCGAGCTTGAAGAAACGGAATTCAGAGAGTTGTTCAGAATATCACGAGTTATGGATAAATACCCCATTGACAAATTAACGTCGCCCTCTTATTGTCAAAAAGTACATGCGGACTGCCAGTATATATTAAAGTGAGTGTATTCAATATTACTATGATATTTCAGTAAACATTCATCCCATATTTTCGATTTTTTCTTATGAACCTTTGACGTTGAGGAATGCAGATCCATAAACAATACACGCCAGTGCGGTTATCGTAGGCTGATTCTGAATTTATTTCATTGTTAATATCGGCTTGGCTATTGACACGCCTAACGTGCGCAGCCGAGTTCTGGATATCGATATGAAATCGTCGTCAGTTAACCCTATCGATCTAATTGTTATTTATCGATATGACCGCGCTGGAGCCTCAGAGGTCTCCCTCATACTTTCATATCGTAGGTTTTCTTTTCCTTAAGTTTCCCTCATAAAATATGCTATTTTTGGGAATCCTGTGTGGAGGGTCTTTAAGCACAGAAAGTAGTGAATTTGATTCTTAAGGATTCTGTGTAAGATTAATTGTTCTATATATGATCTGTCTAACTTACGAAAATAAATTGTGTTTTAAACTACCAAAAGTGTTATAATATGTGACCTAACCGCAGTTTGAAAATGGCTTTGAACGCCGAACGGCTGTAATAATAAAAACTAAAATACTTGGCGAACTTAATAATAACATTATTTAATTTATTTTCTTTAAATTAAAATAAAGAAAAATGTATCTTTTCTATTTGAGACAACTCAAAAATATAATTATTCTTAACAAAGGTCCCCACAATTTTTTTATTTTATTTCGAATATTATTTGGTGTTTGATGTAAACAAATAAAAACCTTGACCATACATACTCCTATATGACCTATTGACCTCACTATGCCTCTATTCTACCACAGGATCTCCAGCTAGAGCTCCTTCCTAACACTAAGCCCCTTTTCAAACACGTGTTGCCACCCTTTGCGCGTAATAAGGGTGAAGGGTATATGTTAAATTCACACCCTATGTTACACACACTATACCTACATCAGTGGCTTGCCATTTATTTTCTTTTAGTGTTCTCGCTTTTATATAACACCGTTTTTATTTACTGCCCATTCAAATCCATTTAATGACATTGTAATAATCGATGCGACTGTTATGAATGCTGTTCCGTAGAGTTGTTTCAGTCTGGAGTTTGCGGGTGAAGATTTCTCTAATGATAACCAACAAAAATTGGAGAGGTCATTTGTAGAAGAAATCTCTTGTCTAGAAAAAAGGCTGTGGAAGTGGAAGGCCGGGCAGTATCTGGCTATTCGGATTCGGTCACCAAACATAGCTAAAGCCAATTCAAGCAACGTTACAAATCGGAATGGTGGTCTTTAACCAGGGCGACACTGAGAGTATCTACCAAACAAAGTACCATAGGAATTATACTGCACGTATGCATATATTTAAAAAAAAATTGACTTTCTTCATTCAAGGAAGCCGAATTTACACATTAACGTTATTTAAATGAATACTAATAAATCATCATTTAATAATATGGGAGATCTGATTTGAGTTCAGACTTAGACTTTCAGAATAGATGAAATATTACACGGAGGGGAGGCCATTTTAGTTAATGTTTGATGGAAGAGAGGATATTTGTTTATATAGGGACTACTAAAATACACGTGGTCTAAAGTTTACATGAATTAAGCGTGAAATAATACAAATTATTAGATTTAATTACGAACGCCGGGATTCAAACCCGCGACCTCCAGATTCGTAGTCGAAGACATTATCCCTCGAATATGATTTTTAGTGAGTTTTGAGGAAAAGTTAAGGTACGACGCTGCTTTTCTCTATGCCTTATTTTACGAGTGTTATAGGATTCCCGGAAAACTGCTCGTACATATTTGTGATATTCTAAAGCAGTGTTTCCAAAACCACGGGTCAAAATGCCGGGTCACGTAAAGGGTTTCAACATAAAATGCTCACACTGTAGTATTACACGGGTTCCTTTTCAGATTTGGATGAGATTGTTGGAACTGTTGGGCGTTTTTTTCCCCAAAAACATGCTATAATAAAATAAAACCTTTAAAGTGCACAACAAACATCAATTTTTAGGAAATAGGAAGGCGTGCTGTTAAATTACCTTTATTTTTTAACCTAGGTAATGAAAATATTTGTTTAACAGTCATTTGTTCACAAGCCTAAGGTATTCAATAGAAAACCATTGGTGTCCGAACAAAACGCATTAAATAATAATATTTTAATTTGTAAGTTATTTTAAGCAACATGAAACAAAATAAAAGCCTATTTATTTTAAAATATTTGATTAACAACATCAATGTTGATTTGCTGTCCCCAGGGCTTTAAATCATCCGCCAAAAATCTTCCACATCAGAACGTTTGTGTAAATTGTGCAAAATGTAAGGAAACTCTGAATTTTGCACGCGTTGACCAAACAAATAAGAATTTAATGTAAAATTAAACGTGGAACGACCGCAAAACGGCAATTTTGTCACACAATTCTGGTGGATATATCGACACCCGGTTACGTAAGTGATCCAAATTTTATTTCAAACAAGTGCCAAGAAACATTTGCATTTCATAACCAGAAATGCTTCGATCACGTAACGATGATATTTCAAATACAGATTCAAATTCAAATGCAGATATGTATCGAAAATCGATTATAAAATTTTGATTTGCAAACTGTTTTCTGTTTCATTTCGTCTTTGATCGATTGTGTAAGAGCCCTTACTCAAACGAAGTACCTTGTAAATGTTATCTCGTATTATATTTTATGTAACAAGAGTAATTTACGTATTTACAAAAATATTGATTTGATACTTTAGGCGATGTTTAATATTCCGCATTAGAGTTTTGATCACAATAATACAGGGTGGCGTAAAACTACCGTTATGGTTTGAATGTTTTATAACTTTTTAAATTTATTTATATTTTTTATTTTTATTTCAGAATTTTGTGAAGAAAACTTGGGGAACAATTGTTGAATTTTATTTTGAAAATCAACGGTAAATTGTTTTGTCGCAGCGTGCTTATCATCGTTTTTTTAATGTGCGTGTACTGGACCTTCAGCACCAACAATAAACCGCCTGGTTGCAAATTTTCGACAACATGGTACAGTAAGACACCTTCCATGTACCGGAAGACCACGTACGGTCCACACGGAAGAAAATATCCAACGTGTTGTGGATAGTGTGCAGGACAGTCCAGAAACATCAACAAGAAGACGCTCGGCACAACTGGGGCTATCGCGGAGGTCCGTTCAGAGGATTTTGGCCACATCGCACATGTTCTCGTATAAGGTTCAGCTTGTGCAAGAATTGAAGCCGATAGACTACCGACAACGGCTTGATTATGCCATTTCATTCCAAACCATAACGGTAGTTTTGCGCCACCCTGTATTACGTGGAAGGGAGGCATGGAACTGTTAGAGGAAGGATGGATGCGGTAGAATTTAGATCCCTTTGGCGTATGTGCTATAAACCACGTAAAATAATGTTTTGGATATAGACATACGAAAATAACGCAAAATCTTCGTAAGCGCAATGAATGAGATTGAAAAAGTAACGTCTTGACGCGCAAGCGATTTGAATAATGAGTCGGGGACGCCCGAGAAAAACAAAGCACGATCAAAAGATTGATAAGACAGCTGACGAAGAAAAATTAAGTAACCTATACGATTTGATCTATTTTAATTGGTTTTTCGCTTTAAAAGGATTCTTCTAGCCAGTGTCAAGTGGAGGATTTATTTATTTATAAAATACATGATATTTAATTAAGACATTTACATGGAGTAGATACATTACATCACCATACTAGGCGGCTGCCTGTTGTATGAAGTCTAGTGTAAACATATGGATTCAGTATAAAAATATGCTGAAAATTGGAAAAATTATAATCGAACGTAGAAGATAGAAAGGAGAAAAAGAAGGAGAAGATCATTCAGTTTGGATGGGTATTTTGGCCTCCAATCCAAAATTCAGTTTTGTATGAAACAGGCACCGCAGCGTTGCGATTGAATTAATTTCTTAACTTTGATGCGTGAAACTATTTGTATCTTGAAATGTTTGTCAATATTATAGTTTAGTACATTATTTTGCATAGACTGATTTACATTATACTTCAAAGTACAAGTGATATTACTTGCTAATATTCCCCCAATATCTGAGTAATATTTATTCACGTAATTAAGAACCAATGTAGGATTTTTTATTGAATTCTATATCATCAGCAATAATAAATAAATTTTGATGCTATTTTCAAATTTTTGCTTGTGAGAATTATCTTTCGGTGTTAACCAAACACTTTTACGGTTAAGTTAAATTACAGTTTGAGGAGTTGTGTCTATTTTAACATCCATACATACTTTATAGATTAATCATTTGTAGTATTGTCTGAGTTAGCAGAATGCAAAGTTAAGTTAAGGGACAATTTAGAGTAACTAACTAACTAACCATAACGCCGTTTCCCCGCAGGGGTAGGCAGAGAGGACGGACTCCCAAACAACTCCATCTTGGCATACACTTCTTTCTTCATACATCGTCTCATACATTCTCTTCTATTATTCCGACTTCTGACATGGCCCGACTCGAGTATTTGATTCACTTGATCGTGCCATGTCTTCCTCGGGCGTCCCCGGCTTCTTCTTCCATTCGCATTCGCGTCATACATTCTTCTCACACTCCTTTCTTCGTTCATTTGCTCCACATGCCCAAACCATCTAAGCGTCCCTTTCTTAATCTTACTCATTACGCTTACATCAGCTTTGCATTCTTTACGAATTTCAATATTTTTCACACGATCACACATGGTTTTACAACACATTCGTCTGAGAGATCTCATTTCTACGGCATTCAGTTTACTTTCATCCTTCCTCTGCCAGTTCCATGCCTCACATACATCATTTTAGAGTAAGGAAACAATAAACATTTTTTTTTGTACTTACCAGATGTTGAATAATTTGATAGGAAATTATTTATTATAACAGTCCAGGTTATAAATATGAAAGAAAGCCACTTCATCGCTGTTCCGTGTGCTTGTGTGAAGGTTGTCAAGTCCAAAAGGTCTGTAAAATACACGATGAAAATTATTGTTGTATTTATACTTAGTGACTTTAAGTAATATTTAATAAAACGGCGCTATAAAAGTTATCAAGTAATCGTAAATATAGATACGACTCAATTATGTTTACACGATTAGTTGACAGTCGTGTCCACATAAATTTAACAGCTCGAATGATGGACTTTGAGTCGCATGGCTTTCAGTAAATTCAGAATGACTTACAACTTCTTATAAACCTCATTGAAATATTTAATCATTGATGAAAATATTCACACAACCGATTAAATAATATTAAAAAATTACGGAAACAATAATGTGGCATTAGGTTAGTTGGTACCGCTTGGACGAGACCGTTACCCTTTTGTTTTGTGTGTCTTTTCTGTTTCATATTCCATTTGAGATTTATTAATATTATCTTCAATTTTTAAATAAAAATGGGTATTGTACTAGATACAATAGATCTCAGTATTGCCTTGAAGAAAGAGAAGCATTCATAAAACGAAAAGTTTCTTAAATAATTTCTTCAAATGATTGATAACTTTGTGGCATCATTATTAATTATATAATTGAAAATACACTTTGTATATACCACTTTACTTAAAATATAAATATTTCTACATATTTCGATAGCAATGCTATCATATTCAGGAATAAATGAATGCTAAAAAATAATTTCAAGTATAGAAAAATGATAAAAAATTTAGAACAATAATTTAAGATAATATACAAAATATGAGCATAAACAAAAATGAATTAAAGTAGGTAACAGATCAAAAATGTTAATGACAAAATAATTATAAAACATTGAATAATACATTTAAATTAGAAATATAAATAAAAATTATTATTATTAATATTAATATGAAAATAAATTTAAGAAATAGCTATTTAAAATTTTTTTTTTTTCATTTATTCCTGAAGATGATAGCATTGCTATCGAAACATGTAGAAATATTTATATTTTTTAAGTAAAGTGGTATATACAAAGTGTATTTTCAATTATATAAATAGTTTCTTAAATAGCTTAAGCGGTGTTTAATGACCAGCTCTTAATAGTCAGGTAACTAATTTTCATTTGCGCTACCTCTTTCCCATCTTATTTTCTTCAGCCCCACAACACACCCCTATTAGACATTCCACAGTCCCACCGGATTTATAGATAGAAGGCGTTGTGCAGTATTCACAATAAGTCGTATTTTTAATTATTTAAGTGTTAAACGAATATTATAAAGCTTTACAGCTTATGATAGAGGAGACATTACAACCCAATAATTACAGATTGAACAAACTCTTCAAATATGATGATGCCAGCGTTCATCGCTTTTATCATTGTCATTTAAGAGTTTTTGCTTGCGTCAGCGTGCAGGTTTTCTGTTTTATATTTCTGTTTGTTAGCATTTTTTTAGAAAACTTTAAAATGATTTTTTTCCAACGCCTAACCATTGGAAAGAGTTTATTAATTTATGGACGGAGCCAATAAAATTGTAATATCATCGGCTTTGCAATATTTACGATGCGTTTAATTTAGAAGTCACGAAATATTTCTACATTATACAATGGTCTCCAAATGAGCAGTACACATTGTTACTAAAGACTGAACCATACTGGGGTCTTGAATTTTTTCTCCAAATTTTTGATATTAAGTCTTTGTTGCCGTTGAGGCTTTAAGATGAACATTTTTTTAACAGTAACTCCACACAGGAGGCCCTGAGAGAAATAATTTACCTCAAGGCTTATATTATCATTGGGGATACTGTGTGGAGGATCTTTTGGAGAATAGGAAGGAGTGAATCTGGGTCTTGAAGTGACCCATCTTGTAGGAGGGAGGAAATACAGAGGCCGGAAAATCATTTCACAGCTGAGCTGTTGAACACAAGAACGAATCATAGAAGCGACACGTTCTCATGTGGCAAATGTTGTGCGCGCGTTTGGCGTGTTTCTCCGGTGCCGAGGGGATTAATGAGGCTAATTTCTCAGAGCATCTTCTATTGAAATACTGGTAGAACAAGGACAGCATTCCCATCTGACGTCTCTTCTCCAAAGATTGCAATCCGTTTTTTGAGATAGGCGAATTTTTCAATATCTCTCGACCAAAAGTGGTTGCCAAATTCTACAGTGGGGCGCAATTGAGATTTGTACAGAGGCATTGAGTCTCAGAACCTACAATTTTATGGCTATTAGCTGAGTTATAGGCTTTATAAATTACACTCCCGCAACTACACTATACATAAACATATCGACCCCTTGGAATAACAAGGTTCCATCTGACACGGCAATGTTATTCGATAATTGCCCCCTTGAGGTGATTTTTCACAAAAACGGCGCTATATAAATCGTCCAAGTATTATTATAATAATAATTATTAATGAACCTTAAAGTTGCTTTCTCTAGAGCACATTTTCGCATGACACTGCTGTGTCAGATGGACCTTGTTATTTTAAGGGGTCGATATGTCAAACTGAAAGAAAGTACCTTGAAGTTTGGCATTTTTATTATTATTGTATACCTAATTAAATGGGTATATATACAGAAAATAAAATTATATATGTTGTGCGAATTGAATGTATTAAGGAATTATCTTATCTGTGCAGAATTTGGAATTCTAAATATTTGCGCACAATCAAAAAACATTGTACTCAAACTCAAATTAAACTACCCGATGTTTGACTTGTGATGGCGTGGTAACCGTTTTCACCAATCTAATTGAGCGGCAGCTAAGTGATCGCAATGACGGCGGAGGCATTTAAATTTTTTTTATTTATATCGCCAGGGAATTTTAACTTCAATTACCATGTCACCCTTGTGCGGGGAAGTTACGAGACTACAGCGAGTAAAGAGAGAGAAAAGAAGGTCGGGAAGTACCTGGCTATTCAGATGTGGTCACTTAACATAACTAACGTGTATTGATGACAGAATTGTCTGTAAGGTTCTATTAAAAACAGAGTAAAATTTCATCACATAATATTATTCGGTTCACTTAAAAGTACAGGAAAAAAAAACCTTTAAAATAAGATTATTTCTTTTGTGATGAAATGGTATAGAAATAAATGGCTACTTGTTGCAAAAGTGTCTCCAGTTACATTGAGAATATTGAATTTCTCAGACAGTAGAATAAATCAACGTGTGTTATATGGATAGGAGTATAGTCTATTTGAAAATCTGTCACCATCCAAGATTTATATTCAAGTCACATTTATAATAGTTTTGATATAAATTTTATGATAAAAGGAA
This sequence comes from Halesus radiatus, assembly GCA_022606495.2. NCBI lineage: Eukaryota > Metazoa > Arthropoda > Insecta > Trichoptera > Limnephilidae > Halesus > Halesus radiatus. The sequence continues at coordinate 24,249 of JAHDVE020007303.1, read as the reverse complement.
ATTATTAACATTGGTTTCTTGGGCTGCGAAATTATTTTAAAAATGAGCTCAGATTTAAAATTACACAGATTAATTACTCTCTGCAATTTCCAGGTTCACTTTCAACTCATTACGTCATTCTTTTACGAGTTCTGATATGTCATATTATTTGGTGCGTACTTTTCGATAAGAATTTTTTCCGAAATAATTTCTTGAACTGGGACGAAACCGGGTAGGAAATACTAGTTTAAGACAACCTTATCAAAAACCCAATATAACAAAATCTAACAAAACTTTACCTTAAACTAGCCCAAGAAACCTTTTTTTTAATGTAAGAATTTTCAAAAGTGTTTTATCTGTTAAAAGTTATGTAAAGTTTCTGATCAAATCAACTACAATTAATATTAATTAGTGTTTATTGTTCAGAGACCAAAGAATAGTACATAAAATGTCGTGATCTTAAAACCTATTTGTATTATTGCAAGATAAGAAAAGCGACACTTAACGAGTTAGGTTATTTATGATTACAAATACTGGGTCACAGACAAATAATATGCCATGCCAAATTAAAAAAACGTATTTAAAACAATAAAACATTAATCCTAATTTAAGGTGACCATTCGTACTGGTTTTACCAGTACAGTACTGGTTTTTGGTTCTTTGTCCTAGTTAGTCGTAATACCAAACCAATAAACAAAAATTTAAAAAAAATCGAATAATAAGGAACTCTGTAGAAAAATATTACGATTGTATGACGCTATCACTTTGTGGTTATTCATTATAATAAAATGAAACAATAAAACTTAGTTTAACCATTTTTTTAAGCCAACCGGTTTCGGAACAATCGATCCATCATCAAGGCAAAATATATACTTACTTAACAGTATTACAAAATTATGGCGAAATTAGGGGGAAGAGATAGGGATTGAAGGAGTGGTGAAAGAAGAAGATATTGGAAATGCGGCTGTAAGGTAGGTTTTGTCTTTGTTAATAATAGATATAATATTATTAAGGGTTTTCTTAATTTTCAAGGGTTCAAATTATCTTATTAATTATGAAATATTTTTATTGTTTCATTTAATTAAAAAAAATACTATGGCTTAAAAAAATCTTCAAATAGATCAGCAAGCTCCGATGCAGAAAATACAAGTTTATACGATAATACAATTATACCTAGAATTAAGTGAAGAAAAAATCATCTCATCAAATCACGCTGTTATGTTGGTACCTTTCATTCGGAACATCTGACGTCACCCTCGTATTCTGGTTTCGGATGAGTGTGAAAATTTTTGTTTGTCGATTTGGTTTCGTATTTTTTTAGTTTTTACGAATTTCAAACTTAATTTGGGTGATTAAGCTCTCTGATTGTTGTTCAATATAAAACAAAAAAAATCATTTATATAATTGAAAATACACTTTGTATATACCACTTTACTTAAAATATATAAATATTTCTACATGTTTCGATAGCAATGCTATCATCTTCAGGAATAAAAATGTAAGTATTTTAAGTAAAGTGGTATATACAAAGTGTATTTTCAATTATGTAATTAATAATGATGCCACAAAGTTATTATCAATCATTTGAAGAAATTTAAAAAAATCATTAATTAAAGAAATAAGAATATTCATGGTTGAACCAATTGTCAATACGGATATTATGAAAATGTTAATGTTAAATTCTATTATTATTTTTTAAATTAAAGTTTCAAAAACGGTACAAACTTTTATTACTTATGTTTAGTTATGGTATATTTTGAATGGAATATAATATTACGTAAGGCAAGGTGATCCTTGTTTTAAAATTTGATATTCTAACCTCAAAACTGCCCAAAACAGACTGGCCATAGATTTGGAGAGCTTCGGCGGGCTTTGAAAAATTGAAAATTATTTTAACTATGAAAATGAACTCGAGAAAAAAAGTAGTATTTAAGTCAGAACGTTATAAAAATATATAAATGCACTTAATTATTAGTTTCTTTTTGTCAATCGTCTTAAATCTATTCCCATAAATTGCCCCACACATTTTCAGAAAACGACCCATTCGCGACTACAAATCTATTATCGTGGAGTCAAAATCGACCAACATCCCCAAATATCAGGAAAAACCTAAAATTCAGGAAAATCATGAAAATTTAAAAAAAAATTCTGGGCTATAAATTTTATAAATCCAAAAGCCACCCCTCCGAATAACATTTTGTTTAGATCTTGCTAGTCCCCATCCCATGACATTTAAAAATAGCAGGATTTACTTGCTACCCCCCCCACCTCCCCATATTAGGAGCTCAGTAACTGATATTAATTATTGTAGCAATATTTTGTTCTTGCCAAAAGAGGAGGCTATTAGAAAAACTGAGAGTTTTGCAAAACAAAGCCATGAGAGTAATTTTTAGATGAAACAAATATTCCAAAGTTAAAACGATGTTAAAGAATCTTAAACAAGACTTTTAAGCAAAACATATCCAATTTTTTTATTGTTTAGCGGTAAACAAAACTCCGAACTCCGAAAAATAATAATCATAACCACTCTACAAGAAGAAGAACTGAAATTAGACCTCCTTTTCGAAAGAAAACAAAATCTTAAAACTCGTTACTATATACAGCTGTGCCAAGAAATACCGGCCAAATTGTGAATTGAAAAATGTGTTCAAATTTAAGAAGGAAGTGTCGAAATATGTAAACTGTAATTTTAATGTCGTAACTTGTAAATTTTTATTTGTATTTTTTTTGTATATTGTGACTTTAAAATCTATTTTTAAAATTTTATTTATTTAAAATATATGATGTTTATATTACAATACATGTAATCAATGTACATATGTTCTTTTCTAAGAAAAATCATTTAAAAAAAAATACCTTTATGGTTTTGAATCAATTTACCTGGGACATTCTCAACTCCGCTAGCCGATGTGAAAGGTACGATATAGCTGTTTTTTTTTACTATAATTGCATTATTTAGATAACTAATAACCACACAAACACATTTTACACGAATCGACATAACATCTAATTCAATTTAATTATAAATATTTTTTTAAAATGTTTCCTCAACTCTGTTAACATTTTCATACATTTTTCAGAAACCCCCTCCCATCCTCTGTGAGAATGATCCAAATATGTCCCGTCTTAAAAAGATGGTCACCTTATTAAAATTTGATACAGGTACACTGGAGTTATGCATATCAATTACACGAAGCGTTTAATTTATTGAGACATTATTTTTGTCGGAAGAAAATCCTTGGCGGTTAGAACCTATTCACAAATATCCTAGCAACAGTATCTTTGATAATCTATTGAATAAATGGACAACCATTATGTTATTCATGGCGGTTTCAACCTTCGTTGAAGGTCAAATAGTTTGTAAGTAAAACAAACATTTGTCAAGAAAGTTCATTGTCCGTTAAGTCATGCTTTAGTAACAATTTAACGAAAAACCTTAAAAAAACAAGTTGGTGAGAATATTATAGTACTCTACTCACGGAAATACATATTTAAATATATTTTAATTTTCTGAATCAATAAAATTAATATGCACATAATGATTTAAAATAACACACCTAAACTTATTTCATTACGATTTCAGCAAATAAATATAATTTCATAAAAAATGTTTTATCCCTATACAATCTAAAAACATTAGATCTGGTTTTAATCTTTGATTACAAAAATAAAGTTGGACGCCGCTCTCGGAACAAATTTAAAATGGTACGATTTTCAAATAATAAAACCTAATAGATGAATTATCTCAAGTTAGACAAGAGGTGGAGTGGTGTGATTGGGAACAGGGCCAAGCGGTAGATACGGGTTCATTTTCAAATGGAACCGTTTTTTGTGGGTTTTTCTATTTCGTTACTTGAATGCAGTTACAATTATTCATTAATTAATATCACAATCGACCGTTAGTCCATGATTTAAAAAAAAAATTCGCTCAAAAGTCAGAAAACTTTATTGGTTACTAACTGCTAATTCTATTTCCTTACACGATAGATTGTCAAGAAAAAAATAATGGACAGAAAAAAAATGCGCCATGGAAATTTTTTTTAAATAGCTACACTTTTTAGAGAAGACGAATTGATTTAACTACTATTTATTTCTATTAATTTTACACTTAAATTCAATTATAATACTGTTTTTTATTTTATTTATATTTAGTTTGTGTAGTGCAAAGTAAGAATGATGTGTACTATAAATGGTTTCAATGTTCTAATGTGTCTTGTTCAACTCACTAGGAGAACTTGTGCTGAGGTGCTTTGGTTATAGAATTGTTTATTATTACGTGAAAGAACAGTACAAATATACAAAAAATACAGACGATATTATATTATTTAATGTAAATGGTATTGTGATATGTTTTATTTGGTGTTATATATTGGTTTAGGAAGAAAAAAATTGTACCCTTTTTTAATCCAGACCGAAAGGTTAAGTTTAATTATATGTGTTGGTGTGTTATCTGTGAGTTATTTCAATAATGTAAGCCTGTGCTTATAAAGTTTAATCACATGGTACTAAAAATATCTCTGGGTGGTATATTTTAATGGGATATTCCGATATTTTTAATAATTCAAGACCAGGAACTGACAAACCGATGAGTTTCACGAACCGTAACAATATCTAATGTCAAGCTTTAAAACAGTAACTCCACAAAAGTCATTCTTTTTTGGTTTTTATACTATTGTGGGAATAAAACTCTCACTTTTTTGATAAAAAGATAGCGCTCTTACCGCTTGCACGAGCATTAATTATCACGGTGCACTTGTTAATAAAGAAATTGACAGTGAAATGAAAACTGGTTAGAGTTTTCAACGAATTAAAACCGATGCAAATAATGTTTACCGTGCTAACTTGATTAATCCACAACCAGGTAAACAAAGAAAGGCAGTTAAGTAGGTAATTGTCTCTATACCATATAAGTTGAGAAAACGGGTATATGAACTGTCAAAATGGTGAAATATGCAATATCATTGTCAAAACATGCACTATCAATATATGCTCAAAGTATTTTATAAAAATATTAGTAATGTCTTTTGGAAGCGGTTATTTGGGAAAATTTTGATTTTATATAGGGTGGGTGTGGCCAGCGATTTTCTGTAGGAAAAAAAACAGGTTACTCAAAATATTTTATTGCATCTCTTTGGATAACAAAATTTTGGTTCCTAAAATATAGGTTTCTGTCTCTAATTTTAAGAGCTCATATTTTTAAACATTTTATAGCTGAAATAGACATTATTGATGGAAAAAATGTTCAAATATGTACATCAAGCATGTAATCCGATGCCTGGTTGTTATTAATAGTTTGCATTTTATATGTATATGTTTATATTACATACGTGTGATATTATATGCATATAATACACATCAGTCAAAGGGCATTTATATAATTTATATTAACACCTATGCAATAAGTAATTCAGAATGTTTAATTTTTTTTAATATTAATGACAATAAAAATACTACCAGTGGTACCGTAAAATCAAAGAGATACTAGTTGTGTAATCGTGCACACCGATAGTGGTTTAAATTAGTTAAAATTATTTGAAAAACCCGCCCGCAGTCCCTCTTACCTCTCAGAAGTCCCACGATATAGTAGGTACACCACTACATAAGCAAAAATCTCTTTACAAATATTCAACCGTACTAGTATAATAACCATGGCAGCACATCATAACTATATGTATATTAACTAGTACGATAACCAGGGCAGCATCATAACTATACATATATTAACTAGTATAATAACCAGGGTAGTACATCATAACTATATGTATATTAACTAGTACGATAACCAGGGCAGCATCATAACTATACATATATTAACTAGTATAATAACCAGGGCAGCATCATAACTATACATATATTAACTAGTATAATAACCAGGGTAGTACATCATAACTATATGTATATTAACTAGTACGATAACCAGGGCAGCATCATAACTATACATATTTTAACTAGTATAATAACCAGGGTAGTACATCATAATTATATGTATATTAACTAGTACGATAACCAGGGCAGCATCATAACTATACATATATTAACTAGTATAATAACCAGGGTAGTACATCATAACTATATGTATATTAACTAGTACGAAAACCAGGGCAGCATCATAATTATACATATATTAACTAGTATAATAACCAGGGTAGCACATCATAACTATATGTATATTAACTAATATGATAACCAGGGCAATATAGTAAATATCGCACTAATAGTAAGGTTGGTATTGTATAATAAGTATTAAGGGCCAGCGCTCATAAATGACCCCTGACGTCACTTTGGAGGTTGTTAACTCAAGAAATACCACATATGAAAATTTTGTATGGGTAGTTAGGAAAATGCACAAGGTTTAAAAAAAATGAGGTTTAATGAAAATAAAACTTAATAATAAAAATAAAAACTAACGAAATAAATAACGTTTCAGAAGATTGTAATCTTAAAAAAAAAAGGAAACCTCAAAGTGTAACCTTTAAATTCTATGAAATACATCACAACATGTCTGAAAAAGTGAAACGAATTTCGAACGTTTTACCTAAAATTGTAGTACGCATTACATATTGAATTCAAAAGATTAGAGTTTGAGAAATATTAGTTTTTTAAAATTTTATAAAATTTCCTAATTAGTTCCTAAAATTGTTGCGTTATACGAAAAGAAAGATATTTTTTTTCATACGATCTATTTAATGGCATAGCCTTATTTAGTGCTTTTCATAAGCAGCTCAATAAAATAACTCCACAAATAAGCTAACTTCTACATTTTCACGAAGAAAGTTCACGGGTAATTAGATCTTATTAAATCTTACAACTTCCAGACGGTTGAAAAGAAATCAGGAACATGTGTTTTATCGCCGGAAATGTATTTAATTTCTTTAAAATACAAGAAGCATTTAGTTTGCATAATAAAAATGTTTGCTTTAAGAGAAACGGCCGCGCGGCCTGTTTCATACAAAACTTAATTTTGGATTTGAGGCCAAAATACTCACCTAAACCTAATGATATTTTTTTTTCGTCAAGAAGTATAGTAAACATCTAGTACGGATAAGAAGTAATTTTTGTTTTACGTTATGAAATATATGCCATTAAAGGAATTGATTTTTGGCGATTTTAGAGGTACCTTTAACAATTATTTGGGAGCTAACGTGATGTGATAAAAAAGTTTTACCCCGTTGAAAATATAATGAAGTGTAAAATAATAATAATTTTTTTAAATATTTTTATTTAGGTAATCATATTTACATGGCAAATATGATATTTTTTTAATACCATAAACCGCAAATAATTTTATAAATTACCTCTAAAATGATGAAAATTGATTTTTTTTTCGTGGCCCATAACTTCATAATTTAAAACACGAATAAAACATATACTGCTCATGCGTTCTAGATATTTAGTAAACCTTTAATTAAAAAAAAATCATTCAGTTTGGATGGTTATTTTGGCCTCAAACACAAAATTAAGTTATGTATGAAACAGGCAACGAAGCCGTTCCTCTTAACATTATTATTAAAATTAATATAACATTGAATTGATATTATGTCGATTGATTATACGTGATCTCCTATCGTATAACAATGATGAAAAAATAGAAGAGAAGTGATTAATGGCTCGGTTATTCGAATTCATGTCAACCGTACTCACGAATAATTATTCATTTTAAGTTCCGTGCACGTGTCTAATATCATAAATTAAAAAAAAAACACGCATATTTAAATTAGTAAGTATATAAATAAATATATGTATGTTATGGTTGAGATTTTCACGGGTGTAAGATGTAGAATAATTTTCTCGGTTTACCCGCGTAATGTAGTCCTTAGAAGGACTTTTTAACTCCTGACGTTTCGGACAAATCACATTGTCCATTGGACAAAAAATTATTCTACAAATATATGTATATATATATATATACGTGACGTTCGCCGTGACCAATATTGGAATATAACTCGACTTGCTAAGATGAAAACATAGATATTTTGTTTCCACAGAAAGAAAAAGAAAAGTACAGATTTTAAATAAAGAATAAAAAAATCGTATGGTTTTAAATTATTGGTAGATACTTTATCGATGGTCTTGATTTAAAATAATAATTTACATAATATCAGTTCCAATTTTGAAAATGTTACACTCGAATGCACAATGAAATTATATAGTTTTTTTTTTTTAATAACTTTTACTGCGTCCTTAAAATAATGCTAAATATTAAAAAAAAAAAATTGTCATGATTTATATTTGCATATCATATTTACGTCAATAAATCGGGCTATAAAACAATAAATACAAAGTACGAAAACACCCAAACGTTGAATGATAAAAATAATAATATTTTATTTTGATCTAGATTAAAGTAGAAAATAAAATACGTTTCTTAAAAAACAATTGATCGCAACTAACCTTTTAAAAATCTTATCAAAAGAAATCACACCACTTTATCACTCTTTTAAAAATAAATTGCCACTTGGTAGAGAAACTTCAGCACTTCAACATAAATTTCCTCGCCGCTCTCTTCAACGAGATGTTGGCTGACTGAACTTCGACGTGAATTTGAAGTTACGGCAATTTTACACAAATATTTTAGCATGTATGAAATTAACGACTCTAGGGATAGTTAATAGTTAACTGAACAAGCGTTAACACGCTCCGTTAATACGGACTTATGATCGCAGTTAATTTATGTGGCTTGTCTCGTAATGTGTATTTCTTACCACCAAGGAAGACTGGTTACTTGTGCTAGTATTTCGACAACAACCTTCCGATAAGCCTTAAGGGGTTATGCGTACCCAAGAAAAGAAGTATTGTTTAGTGATAGTTTGACTATTTGAGTACTATTATATTAACGTTACTTGTTTGAAGGTTTGACGTTTGATTTTCTTGACATATTGATGGCCTTTTTTCAAATTTTGAAAGTTTTTTAAGATTTCGGTTAACTATCACCAACTCGCGCAATGATTTTTGACGTCAATATATCGATCATTATGACAAAGAATATATTTTAAAAAAGGAAAGTATTCACCTGTTTCAATATCATACTGTGTAATGACAATACGTCACTTGCTTAAATCAATTATTTTTTATGTAAGTTAATGCTTCTTTAGAATTTCCTATAAATTAAACAAAGACAACATGTTACGCTGTATTGCATGAAACTTTCTTGATTAAAAAATACATACATTATTCTCAATATAAAACTTTTTTTTCAAAGACTCCACAATGCAGTAAATTTTATATAAATAAGATATTTAAAAAGTTTAAAATATAAAAACAATTCTCAAAACAACAATTGTTGCACTCCTCGCTCTTTTGCACTACTTTGTCGAAATTAAGTACAAAAGTAGTAATAGTGGTTTGTCAATGTCGTCTTAATTTCTTTTGTATATTATTTCCTTTGATTTATTTTACCAAATAATGGTATAAACCAAAGAAACTGTTGAAACTTATTATTTATCTATTCGAAGAGAGAAATTTGAAAATTTTAAAAAAACAGTGTGAGACTCTTGAGAAATGGAAATTTTATTCATATTATAATTTTTCTTAAGACCAAAAAATAAAGTGACGCTGCAAAACCGTTAATCGTTCCATCTCAAGGGATAACACCACGGCCAAAACAGAAAACAGGAAGGAAATGGCGATATCCCTTGTAATATTAAATCAATCAATTCGACATCGGAATTTAGGTTGTTTATGAACTTCACTTTGATTTAAGGAATGCTTTTTGATACAATGCCGGAAATGGACACCGTTTAAATTGTTGAACGGTTAGGCTAGGTGAGGTTAGGTTAGGTTGTGCAGATGTGAGACGAATTCACGAAAGCAGTTAATCTGAAACTATTTGAACGCCCGCTGGCAGTGAAAGGCCAAATTAATTATTTAATAAATTAGATTTTTAAATTTACTTATTTATTAAAGGTTCATTTGCTTATATTCGTGTTTATTTTTTGATACCTTCCAAGGGAAAATATTTGTAATACGTAATAATAAAAACAAAAAAACTTTAAATACCAATAATTACACTGTTTGGTTGGTGTAATATAATTAGCACTATGTATTCCTATACCTTGATTGCAGATAATTAATTGTTATGTTGCAACATTCTTCCATGAAAAGAAACAATTTAGTCGATAACAAAGTTTCCATTCAACAGTGAAAATTAATACGTTATCAGTCAAAATATGACTCGATGATTTGTTAAGCTGACGCCAAAACGTTATTCTTAGACCAAACTTTACAGAACGTATAAGTAAAAGCAGGTACATACGTATGCAGATGCGACAGCTTTTCACGTTTCACTATAATTTACGCCAAATAATGCGTGGACTATATGCTATTATCTAGACAGGAAGGTAGTTAAAAAAGTTTAACAGGTATCTCCAAATCGAGGCAGTCCAAACGATACCCTTCTCAGTAATAAGAATTTTCCTGTTTGACCGTAGACAGTAATTTTTGTAGCATTATGTTTACCTGATACAAGTAGGTATTGCAACTACCCATCTCCTTGGTCGACCGTCTGTGTGACATTGTTTTATCTTCGATACATTTTCGAGAACGTTATTTAAATAATTAGTAGATACTTATAACCAAAAATGATATAAAATATTGTCTAGTTATTTATGATTCAATTGTCAAATTCAATTGATGGAATACGTATCAGGGGAAAACACTGCCTTTTATGGTTTCGTAATCTACGTTTATTTACGAGTTTACGAATAACAGTTGTTCCAGACTGCAGTCTGAATTGAATATTGCCCCGATGATAGTCAACCGTGAAAAATAAGAAAAAATCACTTTTATTATAAATGCTGGGCTGGGTGTGCAAAAACTACTTTCGATCCTTTAGCAAAAGCACAGAAATCATTACTGCTAGTGATCACCAAAACACCACTTAGGTACTCCAGTGACGCACTATTTGAAGAGTTACAAATTCTGGATATTAGACAATTACATAAGATAAAAATTTCAATATATATATAAATTACGTTACCTCCACCCATTTATCGACCACTCTTATGTCACATGGCATTCAGGGAGTAATTCGAATCCAATTATAACCAAAACATCTCTCAGGCAAAGGCAGTTTTTTTTTGGTCCAAAATTATTCAAGGCAATACCTGTTACTTGGAAAAAAAATCAAGAGGTTCTTCATAAATTGATAGGGATTGGTTTCAAGAATTAAGGAGTAATGAGAAGGAACTAATACTTCCCCAAAGTCAAACAAATTATTCAAATAGGGATTACAATCAAATTTAGAAATCACAAATACGCATTATCGTCGCTTTCTGACTCAACCTTGTATCTCTATAAACATGTTTATTTTCAGGAGGTGAAATAAATGGTTTATTTTACTTGTTTTAAATGATTTCAAAGCAATTCTTTTTCATTTTTTAATAATTAAATATGAAATATATTCATTGCATAAAAAAGAACTGCATATATTTTTTTAAATGAAATTAGGCCATTTCTTGAATCTCCTGAGAAAACATAGTTTCGTAGATACGAGGTTGAGTTCTGAGTTTTAATCTATTTACATAATATTTTCATTGCACATATTATTCTAAAACAAAACTTCTTACTTCACTTTTCATATTGCCTCGTTGAAAATTACTTAAATTTTTATAATATGTGTAGACGTACCCGCATGCATTTTGTTTTCTTCAGTTTTTTTTGGCCTATTTTCTATGTTTGCTTTGTAATACTTTTTGTAATTGCTTTTATGTTATAATGCAATGAAATATTGGTATCATTTCATCAATGAAACATACATTGGCACCAACTTTCAATATTTGCATGAACATTAAATTTGATTGTCCTAAAACAGTAAAGTGTTCCCAGTAGATCAGCCAAAGCATTTTATTTGTCAAATATGTTTCTGTAACAAACAAATAAACTTTTACCGTACTCAATCGGATTGCAAGTAACTTACTGTTTAGCAAGACGAGCAAAAATTATTGGAAAATTTAAAAAAAAACATAAACGATCGATGTCTTGCCATACGAGTAATAATTTTTCTATAAACTATAGGAAACAGTACAATCCTATATAGAAAATCATCACCCAATAAGGCTGTAGCAATGCGAGCGATGATTCTGTTCAACAACAATGCAATGTCACATTTTCGCGAAATCTTCAACTTTGATTCCACAATTAGTGAATACACAATTAATTATCAAATGAATAAGAAATATTTTATATAAAATATCATTTAATATATAAATTTCAACATGTTTCAGAACCGAAGCTTCCCTCATTAGAATATAAAGTATGCTTAAATAAGAAATAATTATGAGAATAGAGAACATAGAAAAATAATAAAAAACGTAAGAATAGACATATTACAAATATAAACAAAAATTACCAATAAGAGATGAAAGTAGGTAAGTAATGAGTTAAAATGAAATTTTTTTAAATTATTTCTATTAGTAATGTTCTAAATATAGGTAATAATGTGAATATAAGTTTAAGAGATAACTAATAAAAAAAATGATTATTAAAATATTTAATTGACTATTAACACTATTTCACAAAATAAGTTATTTTACATCTATTGAAGAAGACACAATTAATTCATTAGATTATGTACCATGTTATGTAGATACTTTAAAAATAAATTAAAATACCAAGAAAAAATATACGAATTTCGCGTAAATCTTTCTTGTATGAATATTTTTCAGTTTCTACTATTTCTTTTTGGGAGATTTGATTCAATTCCGATTTGAATTATGCTAGTAAACAGAGGTTCCACAAGTTGTTGCTTGGTGTGTGAATAACCTAATCAGGCATAAATATATTAATGAAGGAAAGTATCTTAACGTTATTTTCAACTAAAACATCGAAGGATAATTGATCGTGATGGGAATTACACAGTGAGCTGAAGATGTTTGATTAGACCTATAAAGTTGCAGCGGAACGATCTGTTAAAAAATCGGACTTCGGTGGGTGGACAGAAATACAACACAGACCAATAATACTTATAGTGTAGGTAGGTACATATTTGACTCTATGTAAATAAATGGCAAGTCATAGTGCATACATAATGATCATTATTGTTGGCTGAGCATTACAGACTTTAAATTTCTCCAACAGATGGCGTTCGAACGCCGTTATTGGATATTATATAATTAAATTAAATGTTCATTAGTTTCATTCATAATTTTGATCACTTTTTGTAATTCTGTAAGAAAAGGATAGTTTTGACAGTCACTTACATAAGATGCGTGATTCATTCGTTATATGACTATGATATGTTCTCGTCACTGTTGTTTACAATAGTGTTCGGAAACCAATTAAGTTAGTAATGTACTACAGCACAACCGTGAAAATTACGGAACATTATAATTGTAGGATTTGTGAAGCATAAGATTTTCATAAAAAAAAGTAGAGTAAAAAAAAAAATTGCCATGGCCGAGAATTGAACCATGATCAACTGCTTGGAAGGCAACTATGTTTACTATTATTCCACCAACTATTATATGAAAGGCAGCATTAGTTCATACATGATATATTACACTTATTCTATTTCATTATAATTGTTCTTATACATATATTTGTTAAGAAGCACTGCTCTTATATAAAAAACGTGTCATAAATTATTGTGACATAATTGTTAAAAAATACTTTTTCCTAATGTAACCAACACCCGAATGTATTATATTACATTCCTGTTTTTTTTGATGAAATAAAAAAAAATTACTAAAAAATATGCACTGAAATACGAATGATGTATTTTTGATTTAGAATTCTACGTACATCACATCACATCACATCCGAACTTGTTTGGCTTCGCTCGTGATTTGAACTCTCTTGATTATGAATTTCAAATTTCCTTGAAATTAATTCACTGAATAAATTACGGTTTCAAGAAAAGATGTATCAAGTCACCACGATACATTAAATTAATTTATCTTATTGTACAATTTAAATATCTGGAATGAAAATATGTTATTTAGTTTTATTATATATATGGTGTTCGGAAACTCGTGGTACAAGCAGGAAACGATTTTGTAGTAAAACTTTTTTGATATGAGGTATCATTTTCAAGTAAATCGAATCCGAAGTTAAAAATGTTTTAGTTGTAATTTTACGAAAATCGGTCGTTTCGGGTTTTTTATAAGCTGTTTTTCTAAAATGCGTTGAAACGTAGACGGGCACAATTTTTTTAATCTTTATTTGGGGATAAAAGGAAAAAAAGATAAAAAAAGAAAGAAGGCAGATTAATCTTTCGTTTTGTTTTTTTTTGTTTGTTTGGATTCTACAAGTTTCTAGATTGTACCACCAGTTTCCTGGTACCGTGTATAGAGTGTGACACTTAAATTGATATTTCAAAGTTTCTTATCTCATTTTTGGAAACGAGGTTGAAGACTAAAAATAATTGGTTTACCGATAATTTTCAGAGATAATAATTTTTCTAATTTCATGATGTCTGACCTCACCGATCAACAGTTTTGACAGATTACTGGTACAGAACTATAGTATAGAGTAAAAATAAGTTCTATCGGGCACTCCTAAATTTATTATGGTTTTTTAAGGGATCAGTAAAATATGATTAAATTATGGAAAAAATTACAATAATATTTTTGTCCACGATAATTGATAAACTGGTCCCCATTTCATCTGATTGATTTTATATATCAATACTTGAAAACGAGTGAAATGGCACGTTTTATTACAAAATACTTCTGCGACGTAAATAATGGAAGTATGCTCCGACCACAGGTAGCTTGCGGACAGTGAAATGCGTAACTACAATTTATAAGGTATCCACTAATAAATTAGAAATTTTAATAACGAACGTTGCCAAGATTAGTTCCTGAATTCGAAAGGTAGTGAGAGCAAAAGCAATATATTTTGCTTATTCGTATCTATTGATGTTTGCAATTGAGAAAAAAATAAACATTTACTTTGAAATTTCGTTAGGTGAGAGTGAAAAGATTCCAACAGACGTTATTGGTAAAATTGAGGTTTTATCACCAGGGAGTTTATTTTCGATTAAACTATACTGGAAGAAACATTCAGCGCAATCTGATGTCTATAAGGCATTTAAAAATATATAATAATGTACTAATTGCGTCCACATTTAGATCAGGTTTGGGTTGATGAGAGATCAATAACAGTTGGAACCTAATGTTAGAACATAATAAAAAAAAAACTGAAGTTTTAGTTCGATAAGGTTCCAACTAATTGTGACAGATTTCAAAACAAAAGTACTTTTCTTGCGGACAAAATACCTTACCAAAATGAATCTTTTTAAAATCAAATGGTTCAGCACATATCTATTACGCCTTGCAGCTATTTTGTTTATTTTTGTTTTAAATTATAAAATATAGGCCATTAAAGAATTAGAGGTTTTCCTGGTTTTAGAAGCAACATTGGCAATTATTTCAGAGTGCTTTTACTCGTATATACCTTTTAATCATTGCGTTTCAGATGATCTACAGATTTTTTTAAAAATCATTGTGTTTTAGTTTTCAAAATTTGCGCCATACGTACTAGGACGTAATTTCCAGATGTAATTTCTATTACGCCATGGATGTAATTTCATACTATTTGCATAGTTGATTCAAACAGGAATCGTATTACAGTGAACTGAAATCAGTTCATAAATCGTATCTTTGATCTACAACATGCATGTGCGATGCATTGTATCAATAGTAATGTATTGCGGATGGTTAGTAGAACGTGAACAAACAACCAAGAAATATAACGTGTTTTAAATACAAATGAATGGAAACTTAGGTTATCGATAAAATCGATTAATTTCAAGACATAGAAAGGTTTAAATTGTGATGGGTGAAACTAAGAATATAAATGTTTCAATGTTATGTTTCTCTATTGTTCTGTGTGGCACAGAAACTACTTAAGTCCAGTATTGATAAGGAAGATGAAAGATTTGCGAATGCTCGTCGATATTATATAGAGGTACTTTTTTATGTTGTTTCCATATTGAAGGAAAATGTAGGTAATAGATGCAAAAAGAAGAAATTATGATATCGTTGCTAACGTCATGAGACAAATACGATATTAACCATCTGATAGATAAAATAAAAGTAGTGGCGGTTTTCTCTAAAGTTCATTTGTGCGGAGAATTCTAATAAATAAGATAAGATAATAAAACAAATTTGTATTATAATCAAATTCCCCGCTAAAAAACCCACTCATCCGTATTAATACTACCCGAGAGCGAGTCCGAAATGAATCCCATGCATGCGTTATGAATTCAGCGTCTCTGCTCTACGAAATAGTTCATAGAAAACATATTAGTTTCGCTTGAGGAGCTACCGTGGAAGCGTACAAACCTTAGGAATCTGTTAGCCGCAAGAGTGAGCACTGCGCTAAGACTGAGAATTGATTTGTTACCACCAATTTTTTACGGAATACTGTTTTGTATTAATCGTTTCCTTCTGCGATTGTCGTGTTTTAAGTTGTTATTCGAATAGGTTAATTACTGAAGCTGTTTTTTTTAAATTTTATATGAATACCGCACAAGAGTCCCAAACTGCTCCCAACCGTCTGGAGCCAGTGAGACTATGCCGTTCCCAATTGGGGAATGTTGTGAGGTTGAAGGTATTGGGGAGGGGAAGGAGAAGGGAGAGAAGAAGGTGGGGAAAAGGGGAAATACCTGGATATTCAGATCTGGTCACCAAACACGGCTAAAAGCCATTTCATTCAACGTTTCAATTCTGAATGGTGGTCTTTAACCAGGGCGATACTGAGAGTATCTTCCACTCTGGTTACTCTGTTACTTTTGTACATAAAAATATAGGTTACTAGCGTAAATTGTGAATGTCGCATTTAAGTATTTTTTATAACCTTCGGCGTTATATTCATTAGCCATAGATGAAATTCCTCTAGATCTATGGAAGAATATACATAATTATGGAAATACCAACGTAGTTGATTCATTGGAGCGAAAAAACCGTTTGAGGGGGGAAACTGCGGGTTAGATTGGTTGGAAGTCATAGAAATGTATTGTAGGAACGCCAATGTATTTTTTTTGAAAGAGCCGTATATTTTGTTATATATAAAATTATATATTATAGGTGTATTACAGACGAAACAATAATTATACATTATACTGGGAACGGGAGTAGGAAAAGACGAAAAAATAAAGAATGAATAAAATATAAATAATAATAGAAAATGCTGATACCAACCCTGATGTATGGCAGTGAGGCATGAAACTGGCAGAGGAAGGATGAAAGTCCACTGAATGCTGTAGAAATTAGATATCTTAGGCGAATGTGTGGTGAAACCATGTATGAGCGTGTGAAAAATGTTGAGATTCATGATGCAAGAAAGAATGCAAGGCTGATGTAAGCGTAACGAGTAAGATTAAAAAAGGGACCCTTAGATGGTTTGTGCATGTAGAGCTAATGAACGAAGAAAGAGTGCAAGGAGAATATATGACGCTAATGTGAATGGAAGAAGAACCCGGGGACGCCCGAGGAAGACGAGCATCATGTGAATCAAATCCTTGAGTCGGGCCATGTCAGAAATAAAAAAAAAACAGAATGTATTAGACGGTGTATGAATGTGAATGAAGCCAGAAGTGTTTCGACGTGATGGTTAGTTAGTTATCTAGTTTAAATCATAAACTTTTTTTCTCGTAGGCCCCTTTGCCCCAGCCTATCTGTCCAAAACTTTGGCGCAATACTGAACAAGTGGAATTTATTCATTGCGCGATATATTGCTGGTGGTATGAAAATTTGTAAAAACTTGCACATGAACGTGCCTGCGTGGACGCGATTCGCTTTAAGTGCGCAGTAGACTTGTCGAGCGAAATTTACTATGGTGCTGTACTATGCGTATAGTCTAAATGAACTCCGCTCCCTGGTTGGTCCATGGGCCTATAGAGCTATTATTCATAATATTGCTTTATGAAATAAACATACGATTTTCAAGTAGACGCATTGAATCTAAACAACATCATATGTATGTGGGCTGGCATTAGGTTAATGGAAATACATTAGATAATATGTTTATTTTCAAAATTTGGATAGATTTTGATAAACAAGGTAAAAAATATAATCCTAATGAAATAGTAAAATAAATAGCACTTTAGAATTTTTTTTCAGTATCATTAGTGCCTCAGGAACGAGAAAATATAAAATTGAAGTGGGTTGTTTTGTAAAATAGTTTATTTCGGGGCAGATGAACAAATACTATTACGGGTAACTTATTATTGAGTTACAGCCATTACAGTTAAAGTCAAGTTTCATCAAAATAATTGCCAATCAAAATATAAAACCTGATTTTATTTGCACAAACATCTTCCGATTTCTTACTCGAGTGGCCATATGAAATTATACTTTAATTCGGAGAAGTATTTTCTAATAATCACAAAAAATGTTTTTTTTAAGGTTTAACGAAACGTGACACGCGCTCACAGACTGCCCTAAATAAAATATTGTAATAAAAAAATACTTAGCACTTAATGCTTTTAAATATTGAGATGAACACCTTGTTGGTAGGTGTACATATGGAATATGAAATGGAATTATTTATTATTTTAGGTTAAAAAATCAAGTATTTCAAGAAACTAGAAAAGTACTGCATATGTTAGTTTTACAACAATGGGTATTTTTGTAAGTGTCGACAATAATAATTTATTTTATTTCATATTCCACATGTACATCCGCCAACAAACCATTCATTTTAATATTAGCGCCACCTGTGATCGCGTATTATGCTTTGTTTTAGCCTTAATTCATTTTTATTTGATGATTGCCAATGTTATGTGTTTTTTAATATACTCGTTCATAAATACTTTGGTAGGGATTCCATCTCAAGAAGTAAAGGTTCGCATTGAGAAAAAAAACTCCTCTGCAACCGTGACTTGTCAAAATTTTTGATTTGTTGTTATGTTTTTCCACACTCTTCCGTACATTAAGGAAACCAAGCATTAACACGGAAGATACATAAATGCCGGACGGATATATTTTTTTATTTTCATTTTATTTTATTTTAGAAACAAACAGTACACATTTAAAGTGAGTGGTGTACAAATTACAAGGTTTTAGAAAATTATTACAAGAATCGGTACCAACGACATGTCTCTATGAAATATCTGGTGAGTGGTTAGGTTTATACATTTTACCCGGCGAGGTTAGTACTGTATGCAAGGGAATGAACGACACGGTAAAGATAAAACGGTATATTTTATTTTTATTTACTTTATTATTTTATATTTTATTTAATTTTACCAAAGTAAAAAATTGAATGTAAAACGTCTCGATAAACTACTTTTTTGTAGTTTGTCTAACGGGAGCTTGTTATTTAAAACTTAAATTTTTTTCAAACAAGGTTACAAAATATGTAAAATAAAAAATATTAACTATCTGAAATAAAAAAAAAAGATATGTAACAAACTTAAAACAAATATTTCTCAAGAATCTTACTCTGAAATATATTTACAATAATATCTAAAAAAAAAAGAAAACATAAGCGAAAGCAATAAATCATAAATAAAATAATAATCATTGAAGAAAATAATATTAACAAACCTAAATGAAAGATGAAACCGGACAAATAGACAGAAACTAAAAATATTTCAGTCGCATCTGGGACTCGAACCCAGGTCCTCTGCCTATCCGGGGCAACGCTCAACCGACTTAGCTAATGAGACAAGTTCAATTTGTGTCATCTTCATCGATATCATATCTCAAATTCAAGATTTGTGAATATTATTTTCCATTTTTAATCTCATATTATTGGCAACTATTTTTATTATGTTTACAAAGTTCTACCCGAACTCAATTGCAACCTTAAACAGTGTCTCGGATTTACATCCGACTTTTTATTTATATGAGACATCTATTGACTTTTTTATAAAAGTCTAAAGAATTCAATATTTAATAAACTAAAAGTATTTAAATATTAATTAAACTAAAAATATTTCAGTCGTATCTGATCGTATTTAGTTTCTGTCCTTTTGTCCGGTTTCATATTTCATTCAGGTTTGTTAATATTATTTTCTTCAATGATTAAATATTAAAATGAGGTTTTTAAATCTCAATAAAAATAATTAATAATTAAAAAAAAATATTTTTTTTTCCTTATTTCTAATACAAATAGCTTCTTTCAGCTAGCAAAGTTTTCAATATATTTATTAATGTTTTAGTTTTACTACAGTTTTTTTTTATTTCAGCGGGTAACATATTTATACAATTAAGAATCATGTGTTCTAAAGTTCTTTGTGCATATTTGTTTTTATGCTTAGGAACCATTAAGCCTTCATTAAAATTGAGACGATTTTTTTACGGTAAATTCACACCGGAGACCTTGACGGAAATAATTTCCCTCAAGGCCTATATCATCTTTGGGGATGCTGTGTGGAGGGTCTTTTAGAGGATAGGAAGGAGTGAACTTGGGTCTTGAAGAGACGCATGTTGTAGGATGGAGGAAACACAGAGGCCGGCAGAACAAGCAAACACCTCCTTTTGGTCTGAACTTGCCTACGAGGGTGAAGCCCGGGCAGTCCAGATAGGGGGCGTCAGGAGGCTCAGCTATCTGCGTTTCAGAGAGGAAAAGAAGGTTTGGGCGTTGGGACTGAAGGTGATTTATTTATTTATTTATTTACGCCCTTAGGGCTTTTAAATAAAACATGTCTTAAGTTACAACAGTGCAATACAATTATGTTACATAGAAATAATAACAATAATATTGTGTATTTTCGAAATTTACCACGAGCGAAAATTTATACCGCATGATACATAGTATTAACAATAATTTTAAGAAGAAAAATACAGAATATACATAGGTTAAAATATATATATATATATACATAAGTATAAAAAATATAAAAGAGAAAAGTTCAGGGAAAGTGGATAACGGTAACCATAAGATTTTTATGACACAAAATTATAATTTAAAAAGCACCTATTGTGGTATCTACATAGAGTACAATGAGTAGGTTATTATAAATACAAGTATAAATAATAAGAATAACATCGCAATAAAAAAATAATAATAAAGTAAATAATAAAAAAATAGCTAAAAACTGTGTGTTGAGGAGTGAATACAATCAACAGTAAGTTTAATTATTATGGAATATTTATAGCATCGTCCAAAACATATTTATTACCGAGTACATGCAGACGATTCATTATGGAATTGAGTTCAGCGTTTGATCCTATATTGTTACAATGATAAGGTAATTTGTAGCGAACTGTTCGACTCGGTACATGGAAACATATTAACGAAATAAGTTCAGGGGAGTTCAACAAGTTGTTAACAATTTTAAATAAATAAAATAGGTCTGAACAAATTCATCTTTCTTTTAATGTATCGAGTCCCATTAATTGTAACAGAGAGAGGTAATTAATGTTTTCGATGGGTATTCCCAATTTAAAATTAATGTAGCGTAAAAATTTATGTTGGACTCGCTCAAGAGAATTTTCATGTACGCTGTAGTAAGGATTCCAAATGTTGGAGTTAAATTCTAGTTGACTTCTAACAAGAGAAGTGTACAGTATTTTGACAGTTCTTAAATTTTTGAAATCCTTCGAAATCCGTAAGACAAATCTTAATATTTGCATTGCTTTACTGGTTATATTATTAATATGTTTAATGAATGTTAAATTAGTGCCAAAGGTTATACCAAGGTCTCTGATTTAATCAACAGATAATAAGGTGTGATTATTGAGAAAGTAAGTAAACAGCAAAAATGGTTTTTTTTCTGTGGAATCTCATACGTTGGCATTTTTTTACATTAAGAGTTAATTTGTTTTTAAGACACCAGTCGTAAAGGCTATTAAGATAAGATTGAAGTAACAGACAGTCCTCGATATTATCAATAATTCAATATATCTTCATATCATTAGCAAACATTAAAATGAGAACACGGGTGAATATGTTTGTTACGTCGTTTATGAATAATTTAAAAAGTATGGGACCAAGATGCGAACCCTGGGGAACGTCACTGGTAGCTTCAAACATGTAGGATAAATGATCATTGATACACACAGTTAACTGACGCCTATGTAAGTACCTCTCAAACCAGGACAATAGTTTCCCATTAATGCCAGGTTTCAAAAGTTTATTAATGAGAATTTTATGACAGACCTTATCAAACGCCTTACTAAAGTCTGTATATATGGAATCAACTTGTTGTTTATTGGCAAGTGCATTTGAAATGAAATGCATGTGATTGTGGACACAATTTAAATTTTTATGCAGGCCTCGAATGTTGGTAAAATTCACTAACATTTTCGGCCTGCACCGGGACGCCTACTACTCGCCGTTGTATTGAAATTTCTACTATTCATTTGTGTTTGCATGTTTTTTTTATATATATAATTGTTGGGGGTTTTAGAGGAAAAAGGAAAGCAAGAGAAGGATTAGGTATAAAGGGTGGGTAGGAAGCTGGGGGTCAGGGTATCCAGGACTGACTGACGCATGAATCCATCCCACCCACTGCGGTGTAAGGCTATGGGTCGGGAGAGTCCGGCTGGGAAGGGCTCCCAATGCGCCTCAAACGCTACTGCTGGGTCCCACAGCAGCAGCGGCGAGGTTCTTACACTCGCTGGTGGCGCAGCCCACCCTCAGTCGTGAGCCTGAGGGTCGGGCCCCCGTACTATCGAGCGGCCTGGACAACGGTAGCCAGTTGTAAAGGGTCTCCCTCAACCAGTCTCTGCCGATCCGACCCACCACGCAGTAGGTGGGCCAAGGCACCCACAGCCAAGACCTGGACAGACCTTATCCCCTGAACCCGGGCACCCCTGCTATGTCACCAAACGTAGCGAACCACTTTGGGTGACCTATGGAAGGGGTGTTGGTGATCCAAAAAAATGGTTCCCGGGGCGGCGGTACTCATACCCGCCTCCCAAATTATGGGTATTGTAAGCGTACTCTATTTGAATTACATATAGGGTTATTAATGTGCTGAAATATAATTTTGTACCACAGATCTTACTGAAAGAATTTTGAGACTGATAAAAGGATGAAATATTATGCCTTTGTTCGTGTACACTTTTATGAGCTAATAATTTATCCAACGAATTTTACAGGAAACCCCCCAGGCTGTAATTCCATACCTTATAACAGATTCCGTTAATGATAAATAAATTATTCGTAGGGTACAGATTGGAAAACGAATTTCAATTTAAATAATCTACTAAATGTTGATCTTAGTCGTACACAAACCTAATTTATTTATAAATCCCACTTGAAAAAAACAATCAATAATGACACCTAAATAAACATGATTTCACAAGTTCCACATTTTCACATGTACACGATGCAGGAATGTCGTCGTGTAAACAATCTGAAGTATGTGTTTTTATTTCAGGTGTAATATATACCTTTGCATTTGGGGATCTTATGATCAATTTAGTTTTTGTGTGAAATTTTTTTTTATGAAAAATGAAAAATGTGTATATTGTACAAGTCTAGTATGTGTGTATGTGTGTGTGTGTGTGTCTGTGTTTGTGTATGTATGTATGTGTGTGTGTGTGTGTGTGTGTGTGTGTGTGTGTGTGTGTGTGTGTGTGTGTGTGTGTGTGTGTGTGTGTGTGTGTGTGTGTGTGTGTGTGTGTGTGTATGTGTGGGTGTGTGTGTATGTGAGCGAGTATATACTGTTTTATTAAAAATTTAACGAAAATCAAATTTAATAATGTTATTATTAAGTTCTGCAAGTATTTAGTTGTTATTATTGTGACAGCTGTTTCGGCGTTTAAGGCCATTTCCAAACTGTACATTTTCAAATTGGACAGTTTGAAAATGGCCTTAAATGCCGAAACAGCTCTCACAATAATAACAACTAAAAATACCTACAGAACTTAATAATATCATTATTAAATTTGATTTACATTAAATTTAAAAAAAATTAAATGGAGTTCTACGAATTAAACACAAAAACAATTAATAATGAGCATATACTGGATAATTGTGGTTGCGAATTGATTTTAAGAGTAATAATTTTCTTAAATAACGGTAGGGCGTCAAAAATATGTAGAGATTTAGTTTGGAAAAAGATTATTGAACGTTTAGAGAACAGTACATACTCGTATACTGATATATCGTTTGTATATCGGCACGTACCCCACATACTTCAACCAGGGATTCCCGATAGAGTAAAAATATAAATGTCAACACACAGCAAAATGACTTCAACATTTTTACTCCGAATGTGCTCAGGAATCGCTGGATAAAGTCTGTCGGGCACGTGCTAATTCACGTTTTATAAAATCGCATCCTGAAAATACCCTGAAAAAATATGGTAACCAGTTTAGAAGTTCTCGTCAAATGACCGAAGAGTGTGAAATTTTATTTACCATCAAAAAA
>JAHDVE020007302.1:0-104248 GCA_022606495.2 Halesus radiatus | reverse complement strand
GCCAGTACGTAGATAAAATCGAATCTGACATTCAAACGTATCAAAACAAAGGTATTTTTTTTAACTCGATCATATTCAATGCACTTAAGAAAGCGTTTATAAAACTTCACGATGCAAAACTTTAAAAGTATCTGAATGGGCATATTTTCTGGCTCTACTCAATTTTTATTTGTCGGTACAAACTAAACGTTACCTCTTGTTTTTAGTTGTAGTTATAGATACACGACGGCATTCCTGCATTGTGTACATCTGAAAATATTGAACTTGTAAAAGAATATGTACATTTAGGTGTCATTATTGATATTTTTTTCAAGTAGTGTTTAAAAATAAATAATGTTTGCGTACGACTAAGATCAATTGTTAGTAGATTATTTAAATTAAAATTCTTTGTTCCAATCTGTACACTTTTTGATTAGCGAAATCTGTTTTAAGGTATGGAATTACAAATTATAAAACAAACACCAATCATATCCAATCAGTGCAAAATTATTAGCTTATAAAAGTTTATACGAACAAAATCATAATAATCCATACTTTTACCAGAGTCTAGAAAATTCTTTCCGTAAAAGCAATTGTGGTACATAATTATATTTCAGCACTTCAATAACCCTACATATTATACAAATAGATTAGAGCAAACATACAATGCTCGTCTCAATTCTAATGAAGGATTAATGGTTTCTAGTCAAACAAACAAATAATGACAGACAAGTACTTTAGATTACATGATTCCTATCTGTTTAAATACTCGTATGTTACCTGCTGAAATTAAAAAAAATGTCAAAACTAAACAATTAATAAATATATTGAAAACTTGGCTAACTCAAAAAATCTATTTGTTTAAGATAATTAGGAAATATTATTTTATGTACGATTTATTGTTGTCATTTATGTTCTTATTTTATTTAAAAAAAATATTTTTGTAGAAATATTTTTGGGTAAGATTCTAACAAAATGTTTATGTTTTAAGTGTGTTACATATGTTTTTAATTTATATATTATGTAACTTAACCTCAACTGTAAATTTAGTATAAGGTTTTGAATAACAAGCTCCCGTTAGTCAAACTACTAAAAATTAGTTTATCTGGGCTTTTTGCTTTATATTTTTTAAAATGTCTTAAAGTCAATAAAAAACGTTGGGTTAAATGAAATTCACAGGTGGGGCTAATTAAAATATTTATTAATAAAATCACTTTTAGGACTTAATGTTTTTAAATATTGTAATGAATTATTCGTTAGCAGGTGTACATGCGGAATATGAAACGGAATAATATGTTATTTAAAAAAGCGAGTCCTTCAAGAAACAATACATTATTGCACAACTAATCCAATAATTTTATGAATTTCTTGAAGGACTTTAGCTTAAAACCTCCAGTATGAATTTATTCCATTTCTTATTCCGTGTATACATCCGCCAACAAATAATCATGTGTTTACAGACTGAAAAGCTGTGCCTACCCTAATAAATGAAATTTTTCGCACTTTACCTTCAAAACAAGAAGAATGTCACTGTTTACATGAAAATTTACGTGCCCAAATTGTTTTTTTTTAAAATTTATTTCAAAAACATTTAAATTAGCGCCATCTGTGAGTGCGTATTGCGTTTTGTTTAACCTCGAATAAATGTTTTGCGTTTAAATAATATCATCATCATTTCTGCAACAACCCTCAGAGAGTCCTCACCGTCTCTTAAACTCTTGTAATTCCCCTGATTCTCCCTTCAATTCCTCGCGTCCAAAGAAATGATGTTTGCCCCCACACCCCTTTCAGCCACCTGTGCTACAGCTTTCCATCACTCCTTTGTCCTTTAAGCTAATCGTTTCAGGCTAAGCATTCATCTCCATGAACCATGCATCAATCAGAGCTGTCTTTGTTAAATATATACATTTTATAATTAACAGCTCGTAAATACATAATGAATTAATAAAATTAAAATTAAATTCTTTGCTTACACTATAGTTTATTATATACAGTTTATTATCAATATGTTTTGGAAGTGACGCTTCCCGCATCAAGATACACAGTATACCAAAAAATAATGACAATTAACTAACTCCAAACCATTTTTTTTTGCCATTATTTTTTAAATGACAGCATATTTTGTTTTTTTTTCTAAAGATTCTTTTCTTAGTAAAATAATGTTCAAAGTTTCAATTTTTCGAAGCCCGCCAAAACGATCCAAATCTATGGCCGGTCGGTTTTGATCAGTTTTGCAGTTAGAATGTCAAATGTCACAACACGGATGAGCTTTACCGCACACAATTTTATATTCTATTCATACTAAACCATAACTAAACGTAAGTAATAAAACTGTGTACCTTTTTAGAAACTAAAACTCTAAGAATAATAATAGTATTGACCATTAACATTATCGGAATATTCGTATTGATAATTTGTTTTCTCATAAATACTCTAATTTCTTTCATCAATAATAGCTTTTTTTATATTGAACAACAATTATAGAACTTAAAGTCAGCTAAATTACGTTAAAATTTCGCCAAAAGTAAAAAAACACAAGTTTAAAATACAAAACAAAATCAAAAAATAAAAACGTCAATACTAATCCAAAAACAGAACCCACATCTAACGTCAAAGATTCCAAAAGCAATGGTACAAACATAACAAGGTGTCTTGATGAGATATTTTTTATTATTAAAAATATTTAATGGACTATTATTAACACTGTTAGGAAATAATTTTTACCATAAATTAACACGTAATGAATTATTTTAATAACATTTTTTTTATTTTTCAGAACGATCCCAGGCCACCTCGTGTTCTGCTCTTCATGAACTTGCAACTCCTGACGACGAAATACCAAGGTGGGTTAATAAATAAATGTTACTTCTTCCTTATAATTTTGTTATTTCCTTAATGCTTTATGAAATAACGTGAAAACTATGGCCAAAATACCTAGTTTTTTTTTATATGAATACCTCACAAGAGTCCCAACTGCTCCCAACCGTCTGGAGCCAGTGAGACTATGACATTACCAATTGGGGAATGTTGTGAGGCTGAAGGTATTGGGGAGGGGAAGGAGAAGGGGAAGAGGAAGGTTGGGAAAGTTAACATTCATTAAAGCGATCTGAATGGTAAAACTGTGGCGGCCTTACCATTGCTTCAACTTCTTTCGTATAATAAGAATGTCAATTGAAAAACTTTCATAGTTAAAATCTTTTGAAATAAAAAAGTTTCCAAATCGAATCATAAAATCTCCATCGTACTCTTGGAACAGTTTTTTATTTTCCACTTGAGATTTTTGTGTGTAATTCGTATTGTTTCATCTCTTTGTTTCTCGTTGGCCTTAGCGTTCCTTATCTAAATTGAAATATTCCCCGCCCTTGCGGTAATTTTACCAGTTTTGTCACGTTCCCAAAATAAAGTCGAGAAACAGGAACATTGCTTGGGAGATTACTGCCTCTTTTGGAAATTTTAGCATCCAAGAATTTAACTTTGTTTATTCCGCCTGTTTTTCCATAATCCTCCCCACATCGGTTGAATTTCGTTGTATATTCTGTGCTTCGCTATTTTCGCAATAAAAAATGCATTAAGGCTTTAAATTTACCTTCGGCATCAAAGTAATATAAAAGCTTTAGGACGGGAAAAACATTTTTGATTACTTAGTACATGCATACGTGAAACTCTCTGTTCAATGATTTTCATTCTTAACTTTTAAGCGCAAAATCAAAATTTTCCTTCGTTCAATGGTTGATACGGTTCATCTCTAACTATCTATGTATCACACCATTTCCACATAGAAGTAGACAGAGGGAAATTACCATCACAAAACTCTTTCTTTGTACACTCTCCTCGCTTCATTCACATTCATACATCGTCTCATCTCTGTTATTTTGATTCTAAACATGCTCCGACTCAAATAGTTGATTTACTTGATTGTGTCATGTCTTTTCTCCATTCACTTTTTGGTAATATATTCTGCTTGAGTTAAAGCGTTTTTCCGTTTCTCCGCAAGGGTAGGCAGAGAGTACGGACCGCTAAACAAGTCGATCTTGGAATACACTTCTCGCTTCCTTCACATTCATACATCGTCTCATATATTCCATTCTGTATTGTTTACTTCTGACATGGTCCGACTCAAGTATTTGATTCACTTGATCATGCCATGTCTTCAGGCGTCCCCGGTCTCTTCTTATCTTCACATGTGCATTGAATATTCTCCTAACACCCCTTTCTTCGTTCATCCGTTCTACACGCCTATACCATATAAAATTCCCTTTCCGAATCTTATTCTTATTCATAAAAACTAAGGCATCGTATTCGCGAAAAATGTCAATTTTCCTCGATATATCGTTAGCCTGAACTGCTGAAAATACCTGAAAAAATGTTGAAGTGACACCATTTGAAGCCTCCGAATATCTATTTTCTTGAAAGTTATAGTTAATAATTACTAAGACTTAACTTCAAAGCCGTTTTCCAACGAATCACTTTATCTGACTTGTGCGGATTACAACTCATGAACGGGGGTCCTGATCGCTTTTATTGCTTTACGGCATGTTCTATGTATTTTTTTTTAAATTTAATGTAAATCAAATTTAATAATGTTATTATTAAGTTCTCCGAGTAATTTTAGTATTATTGTGACATTTAAGGCCATTTTCAAACCAATTTAAATGGACTTAAACGCCGAAACAGTTGTCACAATAATAAAAAAAATACTTGCAAAACTGAATAATAACAATATTAAATTTGATTTACATTAAATTTAAAAAAATGGAGTTTTACGAATTAAACACAAAAACATTTAATGTTCTATATATTACATGTAAACCTCGAAAAAAAATTATTTAACCACTCGAAAAAAAACGCATTAGTTAGAGTTAAAAGGTTTACTTCTTCCATTTTTATCTATGTGTGTTTTTTATTAACTCCGGAGACATCGTTTATCCAATTATAAAAATGTCGATTTTTTTTTACAAACATTCATATCAACGACGAATTTCATCACCGTCGTCTAGAAATGAGTCATACCTGTTCCTTTGCGATATTACCCATTATTGATATATTATTTTGCTGGTATTACGTTATATTCACCGTTCCGGATATTAGGTACATGGAGGGAGAGAGGTGGTGTTCACCCCTGTGGACTTGATTTTTCTTTGAATAAAAGAAAAATCAGCAACAAAATCTTTTTTTTATCAAGAAACCATCCAACTGCAAAGTAACCGTTGCACCGTTTCACTGCAGGATTATTATGTTAAGTATAACTTGCCTTATACAGCGATACCGATATGGATAGTATCTGTCAATATTGTAAAATGATGAATACTTGAAATGATACTTGTATCGAATATATCGAGATCGTTCAATAACGCAAGTGTTAAATATCGATATACGATATAACGATACTGAATATCAGAAATCACGTAATCAATAAATATCGCTTACATACTCGGAACGCCCAGATCGGTTAGAACGCTAATATCTATGAAGCCACTATCGATATATCAGATGTATGGCGGTATTATAATACGTATATCTGTTACAAATATATTAGGTTCAGGCCTACTATCAACGTATTGGTCAAGAAAAACCATTTATTTACCAGTTAATAAAACCTACGTAAAAAATATATTATGTTGTTATAAAGTTGAATAAATATTGTGCTAAAAAAAATTTGACAAAATACGCGTCACTTTTCTTTTCCGTTTCTGTAATTATACGATTACCTCCGAAAATCGACAAAATCGCATCGATAAGGCCTTAATCTCTACATGTTTATATATTTTACTACCCAGCTTCGCTCGACTAATATTTTCATAAATACTGTTTTTCTTACTGAGGGGTAATGCCACAAATATAGCCTACTTTTTAAAATGCTCACCAAAGGAAGCCTTCTCTGACAGACATGGGAAAGATTTCTCCTCCATGTGAACAGTTTTGCGGAAGATTATCTCGGATATTAGGTACGAATAATAACTTAGAAAAATGTTTTTTTAAAAAGAGCGCAAATCTAAAAAAAAATCATTTCCGGGAAAAAATCATAAATTAAAAGCTGCAGTTGAATATAAAGATAAGTGATTAAAATTTTAGTTTCGTTTCCGGCCAGTTGTACGCATTTTTAGTTTCAAATGATATTTTTAAACAATAAATTACTTATGGTCTACAATGCCCGCACCATACAATAAAATGACCTCCATAGTTCACGTTTCCTTTTCTTCTGTCTTTCTGGCTAGTTTTAAGGACATTCTAGCCAATTTTAAAGCGTAATATCAGTCAGGAATCGGTCCCAAGTCTGGATGCGGCACTCGCCAGTCTCCGGGCAGATATTGTAATCTTGTTCACAGAATAAACAACTAAAACCTTTACTCCCTTGTAAAAATTAGTGTACCTTATTTCTTAAAATCGATGGAACTATTAAAGGGAAACCACTTCACAAAATTTGAACGAAATCACGCACTCCTTATGCAGGTAGCGATAAGGTTGAAATTCACGCTTAGCACCGGCCGCATATTTTAATTTACACCAAAAAAACATCACCAAAATGCGTGTTTTCTTTTATTTTGTAAAGCTCAAGCATAAACAATAAAATGTTTTTCTGTCATATTTCAAAAAACTTCATTTCCCATAATGAACAATATGACAATATGGTATCTGAAAAAGGTTTTGTAAGTAGGAGATTTTACCCTTTAAACATTTTTTTAGGTCTGTTACATTATTTTTTTCCAGGCTTATAAAAAGACTCGCTAAAAAAATGCCAACTTGAACGATCGGCCAAGGTGTGGTCTACTTGCAGTATTTAATGAAATCATCTATGATATTTCTACCCAATCAAATTTTAAAACCAAAAACAGATGATTTTTCATTACTTCGCATCACGTTAAGCTATAAAAAATAAAACGTTTCTTCGAATCATAGAATGGGATTATCCCTTAATGTGAAGAAAATTACAATTAAAAACATATTTCAAGGCTCACGATGGAAATGAATCTGTCAGATGAAAATATACCGATTATTTACTTAAAAACTTGAGACGGAAAAGATGTGCATATGTTGATACTATGCTTCCAAGAGTTTCTCGGAAATATAAGAAACCTTTCACTACATTGTTGAAGAATTATTTGCTGGAATAAATTTCATATGAAATAATATTTTCCATGGAACACAATATATGGCAGGAAGCTTCTTGTAATGTTATTCGGAGAAATCCCGATTCATACATTCTTGTTTCATCAATTTGGGGATTTTTATTTATTCCGCATTTGACACAAAGCCAAAGGATTCCATACGGAATCATGGAATTCTCGATATTTGCGGGTGCCACATCAATAACGATAAGGGAAAAGACTTCTCAATTTTATTATTAAGATTTCCAAAGAATTTATTGTCATGTGCGAATTCGCGAGTAAGTTACCGAAAGCACTTTTATTAATAAAATTTTGTTTCCGAACTCGCGTTCAAGTATGTGCATTTCAGATCGTTTCACGTTTCGCGGCCTGGAGTTAGTTTTTGTGTGGTATCAAAAATGTCGGAAAATATTCCGTCGTAAAAGAATAGCGGGCGAGGATAAAGGGATAATAATGTTAGGACTACCTAGAAATTGAAATTTCTGTAAGCTTCTTCTGTCCAGCCCGAGAAGTAAAAGTTGTAAAACCCTGCACGGACAACGTAATACATAATAATATATACAACTTTATTATTAATTTATTAATATAATATTACTAATGACGAAATTAAACTACTGGGATTTGTAATAAGATCAACCCAAAAATTCAAAAATTTGCTGACCATTAAAATATTATGCTGTCCATTTGTGCTGAGCGTCTAGAGAATAATTTCCAGTATGGTATCCGTGTAATAGTAATCATTCGCTGTCTTTGGAAAGAGTGCATAATACATTTTTTAACTTTTTTTTATATGACAAGAGTCCCAACTGCTCCCAACCGTCTGTAACCCGTAACACTATGGCATTCCCTATTGGGGAATGTTGTGAAGCTTAAGGTATTAGGGAGGGGAAGGAGAAGGGGAGAGAAGGTGAGGAATACCTGGCTATTCAGATCTGGTGACCAAACACGGCTAAAAGCGATTTTAAGCAACGTTTCAATTCTGAATGGTGGTTTTTCACCAGGGCGATACTGAGAGTATCGTTCACTCTGGACCGTGCGCAAATATACTATATATTATTTTAGAATGAATTACCTGTGAAACAAAACAAATTAATTCCAGAAAATTTACTTGCGCACGCCGGGATTTGAACCCGCGACCTTCGGATTCGTAGTCGAGAGCCTTACCCCTCGACCATGGAGGCCGTCATGGGATTGAACTATAAAATGGGATCACCTTCTACTCTAGTCGCGTCCTCATTGCTGAGGATCGTGACCCCCACTCCAAACTCTCTCGTGTACAAGACTCCTGTACTCCTCGCAATACTGCGTTCCGTGGAAAGCCAAAGATATCACCATGACCAGTGTAATTTGGTCACTACAACGCATCTGTGACCTTTCTCTGCTTCTCCTGCCTTCCACTTTGCTCTTGAACATGAGCTTCTCCAGGTTGAAGATCCCGGCTTGGCGAGCAACATGCCCAAAAAATCTGAGAATACGCCGAACGCAGAACTATTGTGGATGCCAAGCTCTTCCAGATTTGATATATTTGTGCACCTGGCTGTCCATTGAATCCTGAGCATTTTCCTCCAGCACCACATTTTGGGGTCGTCTATCCGCTTCCTTTCGCTGGCTCTAAGTGTCCATGTTTATAAACCGGGATTACCTATGGACTTCTTAAATTACGCAGTTTTTAAATGAAACAAAACTTTTAAATTTGTCCCAGAGACGAATATACCTACTGAAACCACTAGGCAGTACTTCCTATTTCACATTGCGGTTAGAAGGACAAACCATGAAATTTATTAGATTAAAAAAATATACAACACAGTAGGTATAAATAATTGCACTTCTGTACATAGTGAAAGATATTCTCAGAATCACTATCATGCTAGAAACACTGATACAATTGACATCGGCTAAAATTTGTTGTTTTAACAGCTTTTTCCCGAATTCTTTATTTCATCCTTCCGTTTACTTTCTTTTTAATACAGACTTATTGCTCAATCATACCAGTTTTCTAATTTGTTACTTGACATAGGTTCAAAAGGGAACGTCCGTAATAAATATTGTGTTTTTGGAAAAAATTCTTATATCTAGAACAATAAATGTTATTTCTGATCTTATATAATGTAGGTGTTATTTTATAGGATTTTTCATAAAGCTGTTAATATATCGATTTGGTGAAATCACTAAAAAGTCATGTTTAGAAATACCTCTGACATCATTAATTCCTGTTCGCAGTACTATTTACAGAGCATTATGGAAAGATTGGCAACTATCGTGAGGACATCTGACTAAAAATGCTATAGCGCTCTTAACATATCAAATAGAGCCCGGTCTTCGTGTTTAAAAATCCAACCAATGCATTTATTCTACTGAGGAGGTTAGTGCGACGTCCACATGTCCCATAGAAAGTATAAATACATAATATATACAAGTAATAAGATAAATCAGAATGGGGAACTAATTCATTATTAAAAATAATAAAGACGAAGAGTGGTAAAATAAGAGAAATAATAAATGAACAATAAACACAAAAAGGGAAACATCATCGATCTCGCGCTTTTATTTTGTTACTGATCTCTTCGATTGAAGATTGCTGTTGTCAATATCTTACTCCAATGCGCTTTGATACTCAAACGTCTGACGGGATTCCATGACGAGGACATTTTAAGAGTTGATAATCTTGTCCCTCATTTCTGCCACTATGAGTTCTTATTATGACTACAAATCCGGGAACTCGCCCTTCCGCGAATATAGAGGAGGCACTGCAGTGTCTTAGAAGACCAAAAATCGTGCTATTTGCGTTATTGTATTGTACCCTAAGTCTTCCGATGGTTCTCTCGCTGGTCCAGAAGTCGCATCCATACAAGGTGGTATAGAATACTAAGAAAAGCGTCCTTTTTACTAGTGAGCTGCAGAGCCGAAATCTTCTACTTAGCATGTTTGATTTTATGCTCAGAGCTGGCCACTACCTATCAATGCCGTCATCATCTGTTAGCTTGCTCGTAATGATATGACCTGAGTATGTGGTTACTTCTTCAATTTTAAGAAGCTTACCATTAAAAAACAAAATTGCTGGAAGATTTTTTGGACCTTTCCGTGTTTGATGATCGAAAGGGCAGTTTTTTTCGGGTTGTGGTTCATGTTAGTTTCCTATGCGATCTCTTCACAGGTCCTCAAGAGGATGTGTAGTCCTCTTATTGATCAGTACCATATCGTCTGCGTAACTTACACTATTGACACAACGCTCTCCTATATGGCAGCCTACTCCAGAATTGTTTAATCTTTGGGTGAGTTCGTCCATGTATATGTAACAATACTGGCGAAATGCAATGTGTCCTTTTTGCTAGATATAAATAAATAAAACGTTGACTAATACAATAGTTCCTCGATTTTTGTTTATTAAAACATTTTTCTTTAGAGGTATGATAGTAATGTCATAGAAATTAACTAGTTATATTTGTTTAGGGGTGTTCGTACCGTGACCCTGCGGCGCAGCGGGTCGCGGCTCGGCATGGACATCGTGGGCGGCGAGGGCGGCGGCTGGGGCGTCTTCGTGTCCGGCGTGTCCGGGGGCGGCGCGGCGCGTGGGCGGCTGCACCGCGGCGACCAGATCCTGGCCGTGGACGGGGCGGACCTGACCGCCGCCAGCCACGAGCAGGCGGCACGAGCGCTCAAGGTACTCAAACTATTATTTCATCAGGTTCCATTATAAAACTTTACAGTGACAAAACAGGACTGTGAATGAAAGATTAAAGCAAATAAACTTAACCTTATTTAACCTAGCCCTAACATAACCTAACTTTAATTAACCGATTATTTAATTATGTTTAGTTTTGCCACTTCTTTCTGCTTTAACCGATTAAATAGCCTTTCATTATATTGTGCATTCTTAGTTTTCACCAATTCAATGTATATTTTTTGTTTTCAGTATTTGTGTATTTTCTCATGTGTCTGCTCTTTTATATTTCTCCAATCGTTCATTTTGATCAGAACCTTGAAACATGTTGGTAAAGTGCGTAATATGATATATGTCACCTGTCAGAATTATTGAGACGATATTATAAATACCTTCTCTAAAAGCAAGCACGGGAAAAAATAGAGACAGATTCAGCACCCAATTAGTGGCAGAAATGAGCATTCAATACCAATGAATGGAATATCATTGAATCTATCATAGGTTTCGATGGAGGCTGTAACCAAAATGGACAACTATGATAGGCACGTATATGGGGACACAGTTCTAAAGTGAACCAACTACATCAAAGCTGATTAGGAGATTATGAGATCTATAGATTTTTCTTTTTATACAAATACTCAGAGCACGACAACATATAATACCGTATATTAAAAAAACACTTCAAAATAAACTTTAAAGCGAATCAAAAATAAATCAAGCAAACTAAAAATAATACTTATTAATTGATAAACTAAAGTTTTTAAGACAAGATTTTTGTGCATAGCGCAAAGGGTAACAATTATTTTTATAAACAATAATTATTAGCCTGAAACACTCATCCAAATTGAAAAAACCTTCCGAGAAAAGATAAATGTCGCCGACAGGACTCGAACCTGCACCCTTCTGATTGCCGGTCAGATTCTCTACCGTTGAGCTACGTCGGCTTATCGCAAACCCGCCAAGTTAATCAATATATACTAGTGTTTCATTCAATAATTACTGTTTTTTATTATATTTCACCTGTAAACAACCAGCTTTATTAGTATGAGGAAGACTTGTAATGGCTAAATCCCTCAATAGATGGCGTCGAGACAAATTATGCCTACATTTTATTGGTGATTGGTCCTCATTAATTAACTAGGCAACTATTAACTGTAGAGCATCTGACCGGCAATCAGAAGGGTGCAGGTTCGAGTCCTGTAGGCGACATTTATCTTTTCTCGGAAGGTTTTTTTCAATTTGGATGAGTGTTTCAGGCTAATAATTATTGTTTATAAAAATAATTGTTAAAAATAATACGTTCAAACATTTTATTTATTTGTTTAATTATTTACGCTTAAATTGGGCATAAATAAATACACATTTTTAAAACATTTTTTTTATCAGTACAAACAATACAACCGAAAAAAATGTGATGAAGTTGTTTTGCTAGAATAAAAACTTTCGATGAAATTAATACTTTGTGAACTGCGTTGTAAATTTAAAAATCAGATATTGGTCTCAGATGGTAGAACAGAGTTCGAATAAAGGGTATTTTCATAACTTGTCACAAAACCACACTCAGATTAATTTTCTCAATATCTGTAATGAATGGCGACCTTTTTAACCTTGAAGGTACATGATTTTGGATGGCCTAGATTTCTGTGTTTAATCAACAATTCTGGTCCGTCTTCCGCATGTGTGAAAAGCGCGCTAATTGGGAACTGTAATTCGATACAAAGTCAATTATTTTTTTAATTACAAACAGCTTTGTAAGCTCGTGCATGGTGGACGGATAATCCAATCTAACATCCCCACACAATCAAAGATCATTATTTAACCCGCGCCATGCGAATACTGTGTGTCGCTCCAAATTAAAGGGTGAACGTTGGAATCCAATCGGCACTCTAAAAAATATTCCATTTAATTGATTATATAGTCACAATTCGCGTTTTCCATTGATAGCATTACCTGATTCATACAATTTGTTGCTAACGATGGCATTGATTGCTGAAAAGGACTTAATTCGGGCTTTTTATTTGCGATATTTTCGTAAATATATTTTTTTCCTCAAAACTTGCCCCACTTAGTCTTTTTTTTAGCAAATACGATTTTATTAATGTTTTTGCACGATTCCGGGTCACTTTCAGAAATCAAAGAGATTTAACTAACTACGATATTCGTGTTACGTATACATATCTATGTTTTGTCTATGGTCATTTTATATATCCATATCTAAATGGTGTCAGATGTGAATTTAAACAAATAATAAAATTAAAGGTGTCAATTCAATTAAAATTCAGTGCAAAACAATTCAAGATTAACATAATAAAAACGGATTAAAATAAAATAAAAATGGCGAATATTAACGCATGTTCGCCAATGATCATGTCAGGTAATATGGCAAATAACTGGACAAAGTGGATAGCAAGATTTGAATTATTTCTTCAAGCAACCAACCAAGATGTTGCACCAGACTCCAAAAAAATAGCCTTACTTTTATTTACGATGGGCGAAAATGCTAAAAAAATTTAATACCTGGGAAGAAATGGACAAAAAATCTACAAAATATGAAACGGTTACCAAAAAATTTGATGCTTATTTTATGCCGAAGAAAAATATAACAATGGAAAGATATAATTTTTTTTCAACTAAACAAAAAGAAAATGAATCTTTTCAAGATTTTTAACGTCATTAAAAACAAGAATTGGAACATGTGAATTTAATATTTTAAAAGATGATATTTTGAAAGACATATTTGTAATAAACATGCACAATAAACATTATAGAATCAGAGAAAATCTTCTTCAACAAACAAATCTAGATACAGAAAAAGCTTTGAGTATTGCTCAAAATATGGTATTGTCAAAAGAAGCTATAATGGAACTGCAACAAGAAATAAAAATGATATCGACATAAACAAGATTAACAGCCAAAAGGATAAATGGAGAATTCTGTCAAAAAATCAAAAACGAAGTCATAATCCAGTTGGAGTCGGAGAGGAGATGTCAAGGAAATCGTCGCAAAGAAGTCAATCACCACAGAGAAGTCATTCATCACAGAGAAGTCATTCAAAAGAACAATCATCGTATGGTAGATGCGGAGAAATTCATCGCACAAAACGTCCAGCATTGAAAGTTAAATGTCATTTATGTCATTCTTTCAGACATTTTTTCAAAAATGTGCCATAATAAAATTGCCGAAAAGAAAGTTGGAATCTTCCATAGATAATAATACAGATTTTTGTATTGGTACAGTCAATTTAAAACAGAGATGGTCAGATAATTATTGCCAAAGCACTTGTCAAATCGAATCAGAGATTTAAGTAAACAAAATAATGATTGTCACATGTCAAAAATAAATATTTCTGTCAATGATTTAGAAATCAAGTCAAATGTTTAACACATGAACAAGGAATTATTTATTAGTCATATTGATATTCAAAATATCAATAATTCGCACAATCCAAATTGGAAAATTGAATTAACAATTAACAATAATAAAATGAATGCTCTAATTGATACAGGGGCAATGGCGAATATAATTTCACTAGATAATTTTAATAAATTAAAATTGCCAATGTCATTGTTAAAAAACTCAAATGCAAAAGTGACAGCATTTGGAGGATTCAACGTATCTATAGTCGGAGAATGTAATTTAAAATGTCATTACAATGTAAACAAATGTCAGACAATAACATTTATAGTATATAAATTTAAATGTCAAACTATTCTAGGTTTAAAAATGAGTTAAGAAATGGGTCTAATTAAATTGAATTCTTTTGTAAATTATATAGATGCAGAAGATTTAATAACTAAATATAATGATGTGTTTCAGGGACTTGGATGTATACCATATACATGTCATCTGTCAGTGGATCCGAACGCAATTCCAACAATAGATGCACAACGTAGAGTACCGTTCAAACTCATGGACAGACTAAAAGAGGCACTAGATGGAATGGTACAACAAAATGTAATAGAAAGAATCACAAAACCTACTAAATGGGGTGGCCGACATCCAAAAATAAAATAAATTCTCTGGTAAAACAATATTGGAATATGCAATCAGAAATAAATATGTGCGAAGTTTTAGTTTTTAAATGACGTTCTTTAATAATTCCAAAAGTCATGATACCAGAAATATTAAAGAAAATGCAAGAAGGGCATCAAGGGATTATAAAAACAAAGAAATTAGTTAGAGATTTTTTATATTGGCCAAATATGAATGTAGATATTAAAAATATGATTGAACAATGTCAGACATGTCTAAAATTTAAACCAGCTAATCAACCGGAGTCACTTATATCACATCCGATATCAAATTACCCTTGGGAACGTACAGGTGTTTATATTTTAACATTTAATAATATTTATTATTTAGTTGTGGTTGATTATTATTCAAAATATATAAAAATAGCTAACATGAATAAACATTAGACAGCAGATAAAGTAGTAGATAATTTAAAATCAATTTGTAGTCGGCATGGAATACCATTAGAATTAGTCAGTGATGGAGGTCCACCATTCAATTCAGTTACGTTTAAGTCATTTATGTTTGAATGGGATATTTATCATAAAACGACAAGTCCATATCCTTCTCAGTCGAATGGACAAGCAGAAAGTTCGGTAAAAATTGTAAAAAATATACTAAGGAAATGTCAGGAAGATAAAACAGATCCATATTTAGCATTATTACATTATCGTACATCACCGAAAGATAATTTACCTTCTCCATCACAATTATTAATGTCAAGACAACTTCGTTGCAACTTACCGTCAACAAAAAGTCAGTTAAAACCAAAAGTAGTAAAATTTAAAGAATACAAAAAAGAAATAGAAAATCGTCAAAACAAAATGAAAAAATATGCAGATAGAGTTAGTCAGGATTTAAAACCGTTAAATATTGGGTATAAAGTAGTTTTTAAAAAACAACCAAATAGTACTTGGGAGCCAGCAAGAGTAAAAGATTTGTGGAAAATAAGTCCGAGATCGCACATAATTGAAACGTCGAATGGAAATACATATAGACGAAATAGAATTCACTTAAGATATAATAAGTCAAATGGAAATAATTATTATGACAGCCAAGAGAAAAGTCAAAAAATCAATCGATCGTCAGAGATTGTGAATAAAAGTCAGAATAATAATGAAACATATATTCCAAATTTTCGTTTTGCGGTTCCATCTACCTCAAGTCAAGTAACAACCAGATCAGGAAGAGTCGTAAGGATTCCTGACAGATACATGTATGAAGAAAATTAATAATCATACAAAATATGTTTATATTATATTATAATTTTGTTTATGTACATGTATATAAAAGCATAGTTTAAAAAAAAAAATATATATATTATTTTCCGTTTAATTAAGTAATTCCATGTATTTGTAAGTTTTCAGTCTTAAGGAAAACTGTTTTGTCAATTATTTTTATTGTAATTCGTGTAAAAGCTAAGTAAAAACAATGAAATGGATACATTTATTTAAAGAAAAGAAAAAGCAAAAAGTGTTATAATATTTATTTATGTATAAATAAATATTTCTTTATAAAAAAAAAAGATGTTACGTATACATATCTATGTTTTGTCTATGGTCATTTTATATATGCATATCTATGTTTTGTCTGTGGTCATTTCCGTAAGAGGACTTCCTATTCGAATGTCATCCTGTGACTGTCAATAAATAATCTCTCCAACAAACATAATGTTTTATTAATTATAACAAACATTAAATTTAGAATAGGCTTTATTTTTTTTAATTTCTAATGAGACATAATCTGACGGCCTCCATGAAAGAGGGGTAAGGCTCTCGACTACAAATCCGAAGGTCGCGGGTTAAAATCCCGGTTAAAAATCAATTTTAAACATTAATTTGTGTTGTTTGACAATGAATTCATTAAAATTAATATAAAGTATATTTGCGAATCTTCCAGAGTGGAAGATACTCTCAGTATCGTCATGATGAAAGACCACCATTCAGAATTGAAACCTTGCTTGAAATGGTTTTTAGTGTTTAATGGCCAGATTTGAATAGCCAGGTATTTCCCCATCTTCCTTTCTCCCCTTTCCTTCCCCTCTCCATTTCCTTCTGCCTCACAACATTCCTCAATTGGGGATGCCATATTCTCACTGGCTCCAGATGGTTGGGATCAGTTGGGACTCTTGTCCGGTATTCACATAAAAAACACATACACACAACAATGTCGCGCTCCCATGAGATGTCAATTCAAGTCATTATGGATCTGTCAACCATTGCTACGTAATATTTTTTTAATGAGTTTTCAAGGCATTGCAAGGCTTTTCTTGAATATGAAAATGTATATTTTTAAATGAACAGGGTCGAAATATACAGATACAATAGAACACAACAACAGAGAAAAACAAGTATACCTACATCCGAGTCTGCAAAGCTTAGCAGGGCGGCTAGTGGAACAGAGTTGATACCTATAATAAATGATTTTTCAAATGGCATTTAAAAAAATAATATCTCAGAACATCATTTCGAGATTTGTCCGTAGCGCACACTTGTCTCAATTCCTCGGACAACTTGTTTTGGCTGATGTAGGCAATGATTTTGGTCCTTTTTTGTCAAGTGTATTATTGATATGTGTAGTTCGTGGTGTTATTGTGTATTATATTGACGAACGTCGTGATAATAGTTTATAGTTAAGTACCTAAACGGTTTACATAACTACCATACTACAAAATAATTTTACAACAGGAGAATATGAACACTTGGTTAATTTTTTAGTAAGGTAAGGTTAGGAAAATTTACCATGTAATGGAAATTATACGTAAAGTCTCTGTAAGAACTAGTACTGACGAAATCTTCAACAAACTTAACGTTATGTCAATAAAACAATTATAATCTAAAACTATAATTATACTCCGCTTTACATTCTTAAATACAAAAAAAATGCAATAACTACAATCACACATATTAGAAACGCTAGATCTCAGAGTCAAAAATACATACAATAAGGAACCACAAACACAATATTTGGACAAAAAACTTCTTATACTATGTTACTAAACTCTACAACAATATCCCAATATCCTTCAAAAATCACAACAGCCATAATAAATTTAAAAATCAAATAAAACACTGGATACGTTACATAGGGAGATCTGAAATAGAAAATATATTAACACCGAAACCACTCAACTGCACTTAAAATACCTTACTTTAGAATTAGTTTATTTTTTCATCAAGTACATCAATTTAATATAATCTAATTTCATATTTTGTAAACGATATCCTAAGCACGAGAAATTCCACATAGGAAATAATTATTTGTTATTTTGTAATAAAAAAAAGAACATAATAAAACTTTATTATTATTTTTATTACTATTCTGTTTTACGGTATAGATGATTTTATATGTACTCGAAGAAAGTGGACTGACGGAAAATGAGTATCAGGAGAATATTTGAAGCGAAATTAAATTGACAAGAGATTATACGCGCCCAAGGGAGTGAAAATTGATTTTTGAAGTAATAAGTCGTTTTATGCTTCCTCCCCGCGTGATCTGAAAATCTGCCCTGATGATGGATGCCGTAAGGTTGTCTCACACTTTGGCTAATATCCCAAAAATCAATGAAAACAATAATACTTTGACCATGAAAATCTGAAATCCAGTAGCTGCTACCACAATGTACCAAAACACATACCTCTCTTGGACCAAAAATCTACAATAAAATCTCCCCCGAGGTTAAAAACTGCGAATTGTCATCCATCGGCAAAAATATTACCAAATGGATTATTGACCTGGGAAGAACGGAGTCTGAGAACCTGTTTATTATATTACTTAACTTTTGTATATTTTATTAATAGTACATAACTGTTTTTTTTTTCTTTCTTTCTTCTATATCTTAATTTTCTTTTTTCTCTAGTACAATTTAGAAATTCACCGAAAAGAGCTTCAACAATAAATTAAAAATTATGTTACACCTTACAACTCGATATTTCGATACAAACCACATATATAATTCCTTAGAACAGGCAATATGCCTAGTTAGGAATTAATATCGACCAGGCAAACATAACGCAACTTCAACTTACATGTCCTCAATTGATGGTAAATTACTATGTTTTACAAATACAAATGTTCCCAATATAAATGAATAAAATAAAATAAAAATAAATAAACATCTTGGATAATAATTAACTTGTGTTATTTGAACCAGGGTACAGGTCCGCTGGTGACCATCATAGCGCAGTACAAGCCCGAGGAGTACCGGTGCCTGGAAGCCAAGATCCACGAGTTAAACATGCAGATCCTCCGGGACCGCGTGGCGGCGGGGGGCGAGCTGACCAAGAGTGAAGAGAATATTTACTACAGAAGGTAAGGGAGAAAATTGTATTATTGATGCAGATTACGGGTTCGCTGGTGACCATTATAGCGCAGTACAAGCCTGGGGAGTATAGATGCCTGGAGGCCAAAATCCACCAGCTGAAGATGCAGATCCTGGCACAGAGTGGCGACGGGGAGCAAGCTGACCAAGATTAGATAAAACCTTTACTACAGGTGGTAATACTGAGTTTCTGCGATACCTTCCTTGTAGGTGATTTACGGATGCTTTTACTAATCATTTAGAAAAACTATTGAAATTTGACTGAAAAATATCGCACTGCGAAGGCAAAACCGAAGTAAATCCAATTTTTTTTATGTTGAATAACTGTATTGTTATAAAGGTAACAGCGTTGAAGAGAAATACGTCTAAAACAATGATCATTAGTAACATTTTAATTTTGTCTGTTGAATTTCAAACAAATTTATTAAGTTATTGAAAAAACATTTTCTTATATATACTAATAATCATTGTTTTTACTAAACACAACTTTTCCAGCAATATGAAATCTTTATACTCCCAAATCTCCAACTTATTTCAGTTTTTCCCTCAGGTGCGATACAATCTCGGTGGTACTACCAATGCCATAAAACTAATTACCACCCCACGATATAAGGGGTTATTCAAAATGACGGACTCAATTTCGCACGTTCTCCTCTGATACACGCGGTCATCCCAGGCCTTTTCCTTTACAGAG
This sequence comes from Halesus radiatus, assembly GCA_022606495.2. NCBI lineage: Eukaryota > Metazoa > Arthropoda > Insecta > Trichoptera > Limnephilidae > Halesus > Halesus radiatus. The sequence continues at coordinate 84,476 of JAHDVE020007302.1, read as the reverse complement.
AGATCTAGTTTGCTCATATCGGTGATACCAACGGCAAATGCTCTTTCTAGTTGGAGGTTAGGAGGAGGTAGCTCAACCAAAAAATATAATTTGAAGAAGAATTGAATAATCTAACCATTAAGATATATTCACATCTACCAGAACAGAACAGTACAGTACAGTACAGACACAGCAAAGACCCGAGTTTTTCATTCACATCTACCAGCACCGCGCAGCCCAGAACATTACAGTACAGACACGATAACGTTAGTTGCCTACATTATCTATGAACACATTCATATTACAGGCAAGTAAGCGTAACGTATCCGCGCATGCATGGGCCAGCACTGCCGAGATTGACGAGTAGAATATTTTGACTGGTGGCCACTATATGTCTGCACCTGCATAGTTAGTATGAATACATACCGTTAGCACCATCAGTTGTCGTTAGACGCAGATATTGCTAAAACCAAGAAGATGGATAACGATAAATGAATTGAATTGGTCAGGCAATTTACGTTATTCAAATCTGGTCACCAAACTTGGCTAAATCCATTTAAAGCAAGATAAAGATTATGGTCTTTCACCAGGACGATTCTAATAGTATACGAGTATACCACTCTGGAACGTGCCGCAAATATACTACGTATTCTTTTAAATGAATAATTTCTCAAATAACACAATTTATTCAAACAAATTTTTCTAGCGCACGCCAGGATTTGAACCCACGACCTCCGAATTCATAGTCAAGGATTGTAATCACTCAACTTCGGTTTTAGCAATATCTGCGTCTAATGACAAAGTATTCCCTCGCTTTACGCTTACGTACGCTGTAATATGGATGTGTTCATAAATAATACATACAACTAACGTTGTCGTGTCTGTTCTGTACTGTTCTGTACTGTGCGGTGCTGGTAGATGTGAATAGACCTTAAGTCTTCAGATCAGAGTGGTTTTATTTTAGAAAACAGTCTAAATGTATTTTGAAAACAAATACGCAACTGTCTTATCAATCACATGTAAAGGGAGGTATACACCTACCTCCATATATGAAACCAAAATTAACATTTCTTTTAAATCCTATGAAGCGTTATTTCCTTGTGGCAATCAATTAAAGTTTGTCTGGGCTATAGAAATTTTATTTTAAAACAGTTTTTTTATGTAAAAATTAACCCTTTTTTTCATTTTGTTTCAGGTAACTGCCTAACAACTCAAACTAAGAAATTATTTGTCCAAAGCGAACGTGAAAAACAATAAAAAAATGGCGTTTTACGAAAGTGAACATGACAGTGAATCCAACCCCTTATTAAAGTTATTAGATGTATTTTAACTAAATGTGAACTATTATTCCATTAAAAATGAAAAGTGATACGAACTGTGTATAAATTACAAATTTTTAAAGCCATGTTGTAAATAATTTATAAAAAGGTAAAGTTTCTATGGAACAAAATGTATAAAATGCTTTTAGTTTTTGTAAATTAATATCAACTGTTTCTTCTTTGTAACTTTGACCTTGTTATTCATCTTTGTTTGAAAAGATCAATGAAACCCAATTTAAATGAACAAATTGGTTTTGCAAGTACATAATTTTTATTGTAATATGAACTTTGAAATTATAAAATGCCTAGAATACTCCACATATCTTTTCAATTATAATAATATATATGTATTATAATTCTATGGAATGAAAACTGGGCATTAATTTTATTGAATGAATAAATAAAAAGATTTTTTTCTGAATATTCCTCTTTTAATTAAACAACACTACATATGCCATGTATAACCATACATATTTATTTTTAATGTATACAACAGACAAAGGGGTAAAAATAAAATTCAAATTCAAACAAATAAGAAAAGAATAAATACCATCCATACAATAACGGTGTACAGCAATATGAAATATGGAATAACTCCATTAGTCCATTATATGTTATAGTTGAAATTTTCACGGGTGTAAGATGTAGAATAATTATCTCGGATTACCCGCGTAATGTAGTCCTTAGAAGAACTTTTTACCTCCTGACGATTCCGATAAATCACACTGTCCATCTTGAGAGGACTTATGCCTTGAGTTTTGTTTTGAACTGATCGCTTGCGCGTCTGTTCAATCCAAAAGTCAACACCTAAGATTAGATTAAACTAAAGACATAAGGGCTCTGAAGATGGAGACTGGACAGTATGATATGTCCGAAACTTCAGGAGTTACAGAGTTCTTCTAAGGACTACGTTATGCGGGAAAAAACCGAGAAAATTATTCTACATACATATATATATATATATATATATATATATTTTTTTTTTATTATTTTATTTACGGACCAACGTCCAATTACACAAAACACATAACACGAAATGAAATAAACAAGAGCAAAAAAAAAACAGCACATGCATAATGTAAGAATGAAGCAATGACAAAAAGAGGACAAAAATATACATTTGAGAGAACATTCAAGAAAAATCCTGAACACAGTTTTAGTAGTCTATGATTTTAGACATTCGAAATGATAATCTTCCTGTTCTAATTTCGTAATGCTCTACATAAATCATTTAGACTGGTACCAAAAATTTCAAGGCCCTGGCTTGAGTGAACAAATCTCGACAATCTGGACAGTGGAGAATGGTACCCATAATTAGTAGTGTTTAATGAGAAAAAGCAATTCATCGTTTCTGAGTCTACGGCAAGGCATATTGAACTGAATGAGTTGCAACAGAGAAGGTGAGTCAATAATACCTATAATTATTTAAAAAAATGCAAATTTATGTCCGGTCCCCCGGCATATATATATATATATATATACCCAGGCATCGTGAGTTCCATTCCTCGGCTGGCTAAGTCCCAAGTCATCACGATACAAGCAACATTTTCCGCTTACTGCGATGGTAGTAGGAGATTTTCAAATATTGTCAGGTTATTCGTAACCCGGGAATGTTCGTATTTTAACAAAATAATAATATTAATATAACTAACTGATGTCAGTAAAGAGTGGAGAAAAATATTGATTTTAAATAATAATACTTCAAATGTATTAAAAACATCCCAAATACTATCCAACCACCTTTTTATACTAATAATACATTTTTAAAAAATGTTAATTAAATAACAAGGATAAATATGATATTTTAAATATATCGGGAGTTATAAATTAATGTGTAAAGATTGCACCTTTTTTTACAAGGGAAGGACTTCAAGAAATTTTAATATAAGAGTTAAGGAACTTCTAAGGTCTTTAAATAATTATTATTATTCTGAATTAGTCAACCATATTTTGGAAAAAAATCATTCTTTTGATATGAATAAAGCTTTCAAAATTTTATGTAAAAATACAACTGGTTTACAATTAGACAAATTTTAAATTTTAGAAATTATAAAAAGTCTTAATAGTCAATTAAATATAATTAATAACCATTTTTTTTAAATAGCATCTCTTAAATTTATTTTCATATTAATATTAACTAACTAACTAACTAACCATCACGCCGTTTCCCCGCAGGGGTAGGCAGAGAGGACGGACCGCCAAACAACTCGATCTTGGCATACACCTCTTGCTTCATTCACATTCATACATCGTCTCATACATTCTCTTCTATTATTCCGACTTCTGACATGGCCCGACTCAAGTATTTGATTCACTTGATCATGCCATGTCTTCCTCGGACGTCCTCGGCTTCTTCTTCCATTCACATTCGCGTCATACATTCTTCTTACACTCCTTTCTTCGTTCATTCGCTCCACATGCCCAAACCATCTAAGCGTCCCTTTCTTAATCTTACTCATTACGCTTACATCAGCCTTGCATTCTTTACGAATTTCAATATTTTTCACACGATCATACATGGTTTTACCACACATTCGTCTCAGAGATCTCATTTCTACGGCATTCAGTTTGCTTTCATCCTTCTTCTGCCAATTCCATGCCTCACTGCCATACATCAGGGTTGGTATCAGCACTCCATTGTGGACTGCTAGCTTCGCTTCTTTGGACAACTTTTTGTTAGTGCCAACCGCGTTCAGTCCTCCATTAATGGAGTTTCCTGCATTCACCCTTCTTTCAATATCTCTATCAGTCTTTCCATCTCTCGTAAACATACTTCCCAAATATACAAACTCATCGACCTGCTCCAAGTATTCGTCATTCACAACTATATTGCACACTGTTTTCGCAATCTCTCTTTCAAACACCATGAATTTAGACTTACTTACATTCATCATTAGCTCGTTCTTCATGCATACTTCATTCATCCTAGATACGAGGGACTGTAGATCTTCCACACTGTTAGCAATCAGCACCGCATCATCCGCATACAACAGGCAACATACTTTCAGATTACTCATTTCCGCGCCCAAGCCCACCTCTTTCAATTCTTGCATACAATTATCCATGTATAGATTAAATAACCACGGTGACATTACGCAGCCTTGCTTAACACCTTTTGTGATGTCAAACCACTCCGTAAAATCACCGTTTACCCTAACACATGCAACGCTTTCCTCGTACAGAGACGCGATTGCCTGTATGAGTTTCGTATTCACTTCATACTTGGACAATACCTTCCATAATTTTTTCCTATCAACTCGGTCGTACGCTTTTTGTAGATCTACAAAGGCACAGAAGAGTTTCTGGTTTTTTGCCAGAAACTTCTCTGTTAGCATACGCAACGAGAAAATCTGATCCATACACCCCCTTCCGCTCATAAATGCACCTTGCACATCCCATATTTTATCTTTGTTTTCGTTTGCACCCTTTCAATCAATATCCTACCATACAGCTTTCCAACTGAACTTAGCAGGCTAATAGCCCTGTGATTTCCACATTCCATACGTGACCCTTTACCTTTGTATAGAGGCATGATCACAGCCCTCCTCCAATCTAATGGCGTGTAACCCTCCTCTAAACACTGGTTAAAAAGCTTGCATAACCATGTGAGAATTATACGGCTATCTCCTTTAAAGTATTCAACAGCAATATTGTCGAAACCAACAGCCTTACCATTCTTCATACATTTAATCGCTCTTTTTATTTCATCCATGCTGATTTTGGGATCATTCATGCCATCGTCATTCATACCTGATTCGCCACTGGAACCACTTTCAGTCGGGTTGCTTTCAAAAACCTCTTCAAAGTATTTCATCCATCTCACTTTTATTTCTTTCTCATTCGTTAACATTTTTCCATCTTTTGATTTTATCACTTTCATACATCCGCTTTCTGGACCATTTCGGGACTTTTTGACCTCCTTCCAAAACAGTTTAATATTTTCTTGGAAGTGTTTTGTCATTTTGATTCCTTCTTCCTCTTCCAGACGTTTCTTTCGTTCTTTCACTCCAACACTTACTCTTTTCTTACATCCCTTGTATACTTCTTTCGCTTTGTTCCGTTCTTCACTAGGAGCATTGCCAGTCGCTATCAGACATAACCACGCTTTCTTCTTCTCTGAGACCAGTACTTTAATTTCATCATCCCACCATGCATCGCCTTTCTTCCTAACTTGCGTACTTATTCCACATTCCTCTCTAGCAGATTCACAGAGACTCACTTTTATGTGGTTCCATGTTTCATCTATACTAAGACCGTTCATTTCCTTCTCATTCAATCTCCTCTCTACACAACTCTCATACAAACTTCTCACAATATCGTTTTGTAGTTTTTCTATTTTGACTCTTGTTGGAGTCGACACCGTTTTCACTTTAGAGCGCCAGCCGCGGAAGAGGTTTACTCTCGACACAACCAGGAAGTGGTCGGTTTCAACCTCAGCCCCTCTGAAGACTCTTGTGTCTTCGGTAACAGCTCTCAACCTAGAGTCAATTACCACAAAATCAATAATTGACCTCTAATTTCCTCTTTCCCACGTATATTGGTGGATACCTTTATGATCGAAGAAGGTATTCGATACAAATAGGTTCCACTCTAAACATACTTCAAGTATTCTGTTACCATTGTCATTCGTTCTTTTATCCCCATACATACCTAAAGCCGATTCAAATCCATCCCGTCTAATTCCCACCCACCCATTTAAGTCCCCTGCCATTATAATCCTTTCGTTCAAATTTTTTAGTCCCATTACATCTCTAACGCTAGTCCAAAAATCATCTTTTACTTCATCGCTTTCAGAATTAATAGGAGCATAGCACACAACAAACAACACCATTAATATTAATAATAAGAAAATAATGTTTTTTAATTTGTTATATAAATTTGTTATTCAATGTTGTGTAATAATTATTTATTAACATTTTTGATTAATTACCTACCTACTTTAATCAACATTTGTTTATGTTTATAATGTGTATGTTCGTACATTATTGTGTTCTATGTTTATCATTTGTCTATACTTGATATTATTATTTTTGTTGTATTTTGTATATTCCTGATGAGGAAAGCTTCGCTTTCGAAACATGTTAATATGTATATATTAATAAAGTGCTGATTGCAAAGTAATTTTTAATTAATAATGACGCCACAAATCTTTTCAATAAATTATAATAATATTCTATCGGGGATCGACAAATGTTTAATTTAAAAAAAAAAAGGGTTTACATTTATCCAGACTACCGGAATTTGTGGTTGACAGAGAGATGATAATTTCCTTAGGGCCTATCGTGTGGAGATAGTATTAAAAAAAGAATAGTAACATATTTTGAAAATGGAAGTTCATGAAAAATAAGGGAAAAGGGTACAAAACGTTTCAACAGGGTGATACTAAATGAGTACATTGCTTTGTGAAATATTATACCACTATGTTGCAACCTTGCTCATTTAATTTACAGCTGTTTTTATCCTCGCTCGATTTATACAAAAATAAAACGAAGTATTTCGCCATTCCGGTTGTTTTTCCCAAACTCCATCCTATAAATTAGTATGAAGCGTTTGAGAAGAAACGTCCCAGTAATAATGTCTTGTTTTCGGGTAATTTCCCCTCTTCGCTGCCGAAACGATGGAGGGATAAAAGATCGAAGTAATGAATGTAAATTTTTTATGCTAATGGAACAGCGCGGCGCAATCAATACCACACTTGTGTAAAGTAAAACAATTTCCTTTCCTGTGGACAAACTTATTGCCTACTCTTCCCACATATCGAGATGGTTCCACGCAAGATATTGGTTAGTATTGTTAGGCCCTTCGTACACAAGGTGACGCAAGTATCCGATGCTCGGTGACTCGGGTATCTTCGCAACTACCGCAATATATCTGCAAGGAGGTTCGTATAACACGTCGCCGACATGTTGTCGACTCGTCGGCGACTCCAGTCTCCGGCGATCAGTTTTCCGAGGTCTTCGCCACTCAAGTCATCGAGACATTATATATATTCGTTTAAAATGCGACAGTACTTTTTGGCGATTTTTTTTTACAATGCATGTGTTTTAGATCAATGCCAAGATAACAATTTCTTTCTTTGTAAAGACAAAGAAAGACATTATTATATTATTATTTGGTATTTACTTTTACCGGGATTATAAAACTTTCATATATTATATTATAATTTCTTGTTAATTTATTTAATATCACATTTTCTTTCCAATTTTTCAAAAATTATTATTATACGAGACCTGTACGACCCGCACAAAAAAATAGTGTATATATTTAGGTACCGACATACAGGGAGGCACGACTATTATGTTTTGCGAATCCTTTTGAGAAAAGGCGTTTGGTAGTTTCTTGACTTATGGCACCAGCCAGTATGGTCGCTCGCTGAGGTAGCGGGTGGTGACGTCAGGGTTTGCTGGGTGTAGAAGACTGTTCTTGTCTGGTAGCGGCAGGTAGAGGTATCCAAGGACATGTTGTCCATTCTGCGATTGAAGTGAAAATAAACAAATACCGCTGTGCGAACTTTTTCTATAGGGCAAGCGAAGCGGCCGAACATTATATGCACGTGTTGTGAAGTCTAGGCTCGGTATTGAATTTATGGTGCAATCTTGGCTTGCTATTTCATTTGTGGTGCAATATAGGCTCTTGGTTCGGTGTTGTGAAATACCAGCTATCGGCTTGGTTATTTCACGTGCTGTGCTATAATTTATATTTGGTTATAATAAATATGTTTTATCTGTTTAAATTATTCCACTCTGTAGATACGTTCGATACAATTATTTTCATTTATGGTATTACACTTACATATATATATATATATATATATATATATTTTTTTTTAATCTTCTGTTAACCTAAAGCGAATTTTCATTACAGTATTTAACGTAATTATATAATTAATATACCTCCAACATCTGTCTGGACACAGGAATTTTCCCAGTAAGACAGTCGTCGGAAAATCCATTATTTATTTATTTAACGCCCATAGGGATTTTACATAGATATCTTACTGTTTGAACATAGGAATGAAGAAAAAAAAAATATATTTATCTCGCACAATGAGGTAAGAGAGGACAAATATTAAATAAAGGACATAGTTTTGTATTAAACAAAAATATCTCCAAAGAAGCAAAGCTACCAGTCCACAATGGAGTTCTGATACCAACCCTGATGTATGGCAGTGATGCATGTAACTGGCAGAGGAACGATGAAAGTAAGCAAGATTAAGAAAGAGACGCTTAGATGGTTCGGACATGTAGAGCGAATGAACGAAGAAAGAACTGTGAGGAGAATATACGACGCAAATATCAATTAAAGAAGAAACCGCTTAGGTTCGATGAAGATATGGCATGATCAAGTGAATCAAATACTTGATTCAGGTCATATCAGAAGTAGGAATAACAGAAAAGAATGTATGAGTCGTTGTATGAATGTGAATGAAGCAAGAAGTGGATGGAGTTGTTTGGCGGTCCGTCCCCTCTGCCTACCCGTGCGGAGAAACGGCATGATGGTTAGTTAGTTATTTATTAAAGTATAGGCAATCCACCCCCCTGCGCCCTGCAAACATATTAAAAATGGATACATTGACCCTGCCGGTAAAAAGGTTACGTATCACTGATAAAAACCAATCTGCAGCTCTGCGAGTAGCAATATTTAATTTGAGGAAAAATACAGTAATTTGAGAAAGCAATGGGTTGAAGAGACTGGATGTCTGTTTGTGAATACTTGGAAATGTTTTTAATACGTTTTACTGCCGTTAGCGGGTGATATTCGTTCGCAAGATGTTTGTCTGCGCTTTATTTTTAGTCTCCCAATCTGTCTTGCAATGGAAAAAATACATAAGCTGAGTTTTAATTTTATTTGTGTTGGTTTTTTTTGTACACAAGATGTGGTAGGTACACAATATTTTTATTATATTTAAAGATTTTGCAAAATACGTTAATAACGTCTACCAAGATACTGCAGCGCTCCAGAAATGTTCCTGGAACGACGAGTGCACTCTTTCAGGGCACTTCTCCGCCACCGCATGGGAAGCTTATGGTGCAGAGTATGCCAATTCAAGCCAATATCATTATCACTGTCACGGCTGCATCGATAGTCTCCCTTAATGGCCCTTTGGAGACGTCAAATATCCACCATGAACTTGTTAAAAAAAAATCTCTCTTAGTGAATGAAATTATTTTGCATATTTTTGTTTATTTTGCCGTATTTTTTCTATTATTTAACGCACCTATTGTTATTTATTTGTTAGAATTATTATCACTTATGTAACTTATTGCATGCACTACCCCTGTATACCTTCTGGAATAAAGAACTATTATTGTTACCAAAATTATGCGGTATACTATCAAAAAAACATGGCAGGGTACTAAAAAAAATAAAAATTGTTAACAGTTGTTGGTTTTGTAACAAGTGTAAGAGCGAATCAGTGAAAAAAAAATTGTTTTTATATTTTTTTATTCATAGTGGTTAAATGAAACGCGATACGTGCTCACATATGGGGTTAATTCAAATATTTTAGAGAACTTTAGCACTAGATTAAATTATTATTTCAAGTTTCAGGTTTAATCTTTGAAGAAACTTACAAAAAACTGTGTAAGCTTTAAATCTACAGTAAAAATATATACTAACTAACTAACTATCTAATCATCACGCCGTTTTACCGCAGGGGTAGGCAGAGAAGACGGACCGCCAAACAACTCGATTTTGGCATACACTTCTTGCTTCATTCATATTCACACAGCGTCTCATACATTCTCTTCCGTTATGCCGACTTCTGACATGGCCCGACTCAAGTATTTGATTCACTTGATCGTGCCATGTCTTCCTCAAACGTCCCCGGCTTCTTCTTCCATTCACATTCGCGTCATATATTCTCCTTACATTCTCTCTTTGTTCATTCGCTCTACATGCCCAAACCATCTAAGCATCCCTTTCTTGATCTTGCTCACTACGCTTACATCAGCCTAGCATTTTTTATGAATCTCAACATTTTTCGCACGATCATACATGGTTTTACCACACATTCGTCTCAGAGATCTCATGTCTACAGCATTCAGTCTACTTTCATCCTTTCTCTGCCAGTTCCATGCCTCACTGCCATACATCAGGGTTGGTATCAGCACTCCATTGTAGACTGCTAGCTTCGCTTCTTTGGACAACTTTTTGTTTGCGCCGACCGCGTTCAGTCCTCCGTTAATAGATTTTCCTGCATTCACCCTTCTTCCAATATCCCTATCAGTCTTTCCATCTCTCGTAAACATACTTCACAAACACACAAACTCATCGACCTGTTCCAAGTATTCATCATTCACAACTATATTTCACACTGTTTTCGTACTCTCTCTTTCAAACACAATAACTTTGAACTTACTTATATTCACCATTAGCTCATTCTTCATACATACTTCGTTCATCCTAGATATGAGGGACTGTAGATCTTTCATACTGTTAGCAATCAGCACCGCATCATCAGCATACAACTTGCAGATTACTCATTATCGCGTATTGTGCGTGTACGCCCGCCAGCTAACAATTCATTTTAATATTTAAAAGTATTACGTTGTAATCGTGTTATTTTTTCTAAAATATTTAAATTAGCTCCATCTGTGATTATGTATTGCATTTCGTTTAGCCTTCGTCACATCTTCAAAAAACCCCAGACAAATATGGTTACCGACATGACTTAATGGAATGAAAAAATTGTACTTGCTCTAAAAAGAAAATGACCAACAAACATATCATTTCAATATTTAACGCATTACGTGCTATAAGTGTTCTTTTCTAAAATATTTAAATCACAACTCATTCTCATTTCTTCAGCCTTAATCACGACTCCAATACCTTGGTCATATTATAAGATAAGTACAAGTTAGCCCAAATGCTCGCTCACAATACAAACAGGCGTATCTGATATTCAGCCAATTTCCAAGAGAGCCAAAAGACGTTTTTTTGGCGGATTCCTTAACAATTTATTGCATGTTTAGCTAATGTGGAAAAGAAAAATCTGTAATCAAAACCCCATCAACGAAACATAATGAAATCTATCAGAATCCGGTTAAAAATAATTTTTTGGCTCTCCCGGAAATTTGCTGTGTATGAGATACGCCTGTTTGTATTGGGGGCGACGAATTGTTAAACCAGAGAAAATTGATAGCAATTGACGTGGCAAAAGAAAACGCTGCATTTAATGGCTTGGAAAAATACGTGACTGGAACGGTAACTTTTCCGCAGAGTTGCTCCGGGCTGAAGACTGTAGAGTATTGTCGATGATTGCAAACCTCCTATGGATAAGTCATTAATTATAAAAAGAAGATATAGGATAGGATAGGATTTAGGATTTTCGGGATACAATGTGTACTAAAAAATATCCACATAATCATCAACAAATTATAAACATAGACAAAAATAACAATAATTGATGAAAGAAGATATTTTTATATGAGTACCACACAAGAATCCCAGCTGCTTCGAACCGTCACGAGCCAGTAGGACGTTGACATCCCTAATTTGGGTATGTTGTGAAGCTGAAGGTAGTGGGGAGGAGAAGCAGATGTGGAAGAGGAAGGTGGGGAGGTACTAGCTATTCAAATCTGATCATCAAACACGGCCAAAGCCATTTCAAGCAACGTTTCAATTCTGAATGATGGTCTTTCACCAGGGTAATACTGAAAGAATCTACCATACTGGAAAGTGCCGCAAATATACTACATATAATTTTAAATGAATAAATTGTAATAATTCCTTCAAATGATTGATAACTTTGTGGCGACATTATTAATTATATAATTAAAAATACACTTTGTATACACCACTTTAATTAAAATATATACATATTTCTACATGTTTCGATAGCAATGCTATCATGTTCAGGAATAAATGAATACTAAAAAATAATTTCAAGAATAGAAAAATGATAAAAAATTTTAGAACAATAATTTAAGAATATACAAAATATGAGCATAAACAAAAATGAATAAAAGAAGGTAAGTAAAGATCAAAAATGCTAATAACTAAATAATTATAAAACATTGAATAATACATTTAAATTAGAAATATAAATAAAAAATATTATTATTAATATTAATATGAAAATAAATTTAAGATATGGCTATTTTTAAAAAATATTTGATTATTTATTAAATTTAATTCGCTATTAACACTTTTTCTTATTTAAAAAATTTCAAATTTATCTAATTGTAAACCGGTTGTATTTGTATGTAAAACTTTTAAACCTTTATTTATATCAAACGAATGATTGGTTTCTAAAATATGATTTGCAAATTCAGAATAGTTGTTATTATTTAAACACCTTAGGTGTTCCTTAACTCTAATACTGAAATTTCTACAAGTCTTTCCCATGTAAAAATAATTGCAATCATTACAAATCAATTTATATACTCCCGATTTATTCAAAATATTATCTTTATCTTTGTTATTTAAAATATGTTTATTTTTTACTTATTAAGTAATTAATAAAAAATGTTAATAAAAAATTATTATAAACCAATCGTTTGATGTAATTATAATAAATATGTATATAAAATAAACTAAATTAATTTATCGAAGGAAGCAATCACTTTGTGGCTTGACATTATAATTTAAATTAGAAATGTTTTTGTTTTAAGCCACTTATTTTTATACATATTTATGCATTCGACCGGTTTACTAACTAAATTAGTTTGAAATGATTTACTAACTAAATTAGTTTGAAATGATTTACTAACTAAATTAGTTTGAAATGATAATTATTATACACATTTATTTTAGAATCCAGAAATTCGAGAAAAAAAAATCAAGAAACACACAAGGCACCACCAGAGCACCGATTTATTATGTATTTATTCAAAATCAGCAGATCTTTTAGGTTATTTCGGCGCTCCTACAGTTCTTAAACAAATTCAAACAGAACCTAAAACGTCAGCAGAATAATTCCATCGGTATCTTTATGAAAACAGCATTTGTTATAAATGGTTGATCCGACCGCCCACGGGTGACCTTTGCAGTTTTATCGCTTTCTCAATTTCCATATGCTTCAATAAATTTACGAGTGTAAAAAAATACTGTCAGCGTTTAATAAAGGTGATCTACCTAGGATATTGTTATTTACAATGAAAATATACAGTTAAAATTACCAAGTTCTTTCATGAATATAAAATTTGATTTTAATTTAAATAGGGTGTACTGGACAGATGTGGTTCTGGACACCCGTGTGCACAAAAACTGTAAATATAGGGCGCTGGTTCCAAATACGTTCAATATCTTCTGAGGATGCCTTATAGTAGTGCCATTCTTCTGGTCTCTCGCACCCAGTGCTAAAGTGAGAGCACTGTATGAGGTTGTTCTCTGCCTGATCCTGGTCCTGGCGAGCCCGAGCAGGGCCGGCTACTCCTGACTAGGTAGGTCCCAGGATCCCTCAGGCAGAGTTCAGAGGCTTCGAGGCAGCAGATGGAGGCAGAGTTCAGAGGCTTGGCGAGGCAGCAGATGGAAGGTTTTAGGTGAGGCGAAGGCAAGATAAGTAAAAGACTTTTTCGGCTCTTGAATGACAACTGACTCTCCGTACTAGTTGTTTCTCTATTTATTAAAAAAATATTCAACATCTGTTCCACGTTTAGGGGTAATTATTATTAATGGGGGCAATTATTTTCAGGGAAGAAATGTCCGCAAACATGATCAACAAAACTATAACACAGACGAATCCATTAAAACAAATTGTAAATCTCGCATTTGTACAGTAATAATATCCTTTATCAAGGATACATCATCTTACGAATATTAAGAAACTCGTAAAAAGATGGAAAATAAATGACTCGATTAAATTAATGCGAACCTCTCATGTGAACACTGATATTATTTTAGGAATTCACAGAAACCTATAAAAATTTGAAAACACAACCATAAAGCAAATGAATTGATTAAAATAATGCGAATTTAGCATGTGCACAGTGATAAGACTTCTTATCATGCCTGGGTAATCGTTTCATTTCATCTTATTAACATCTTCAAATTTGGAATGAATATGCGTCTGATACATAAGGAATGAACGATATCTCAAAAGATTCATCTTTGTAAGAAAATAAGAACAGCTTTTCAATGTTGAATTTTATTAAATTATTTTATTTTGTTAATTTCTGTTAAGTGATTAAAATCACCTCAAGGGCGCCTTACATTTTGTCAAAATTTGTAGGCCCTTTTAAAAAGATTTGTTTTTAGATGTTTTTTAATGATTTCAAAATTGTTTTCTGACCTTGAAAGGTCTTTCCAAAAATGTGGACCCGGCATATTAAAAACCATGTCCCCGAGTGTTTGAACCATTCTGTTCGTCGCATCAGACTTGGCCGACCTGAGCGGGAGTTGCCTATGATTAAAATTATCCTCCACGCAGAGATCAATCAAGTATGATGACGCCAACCTGTTCAGTGCCCTGTACTATTTATAACAGGCATGCCCAACCTGTGGCTCAAGGGCCGCAAACGGCCCAATTGAAGTTTTTTGCGGGCCAAAATGAAGTTTTAAGCTTTCTACGTTTTGGATTTGGTATTCACACAAAAAAAATCTTCTCGTAAATTTATTACGTTTATATTATATTTTGTGAAATTATTATTAGACCTCAGACTCCCGATGTAGGTTTTGATTTACTGCTTGAAAGGTGCCCGGGTCATGGCCGCACTAGGGATTAATTTTTGTAATCAATTCCAACCAGTTTATTCTTGTCCGCACATTTTTCGGAAGATCGAATACAACTGACCTGATTTTAATAAGTAGGGAGGTGCGTTCGAAGGACACACATAGCCGCGTGTATAGTAGAGAGCGAGAGAGAGAGAGCTTGCCGGTTGAACACATGCCAGTTTTTTAAATTTATTATGTACCAAGGGCAAACAACTGGAAGATGCAGTTTTTAAACGAGAATGATAATTCTGTGAAAATATAAAACGCATTACCAATTCGTGTCTAAAGATGAGAAACTATAAATCAAAACCCCCACCGAACCCAACTTGTTATGCTTATGCCGGCTCCGACACTCAGCGAGAGTGTGGAGCCGGCAATACAATAGTGACAGTGAGACGGCTATAGTCTATTGATCAATCATGTAATCGTATACTTTTTAAGGAACTTTTTGTATTGTTTACTTGTGTAAGTCACAATGAGTGTGTTATGTGGTCTGGTCGAGATAATTTATTAATAATAGATCGAAGACGAATTGAACAGAAGAAAAGAAAACTTGAAAATGAGAACAAAACATTCCAGAGTGAATGTAAAGATTTGTACTTTTTCGTACCAATAAAAAACAACGCTGTTTGTTTGATTTGCATTGGTACTATTTCAATTTTAAAATCATACAACCTTAAACGATATTATGAACAAAAACATAGCGAAGTTGATAAAATTACTATTGGCGAAAGGAAATCAAAGCTGCAATCATTAAAGATCAACATGACAACTCAACAAAACATTTTTTACATCCGATTTTGAATAAGTTTATCTTTTTATTTTTTTATATGTATGGCCCACCAAAGGTCACTTTTTCAAAAAGTAAAAAAAAAAGAAAAACTGTTAACACTTCTAGGAAATGTCTCTTCCATTGGTTTGTATTTGTTAGTCCACGGTAAAATATTTTATTGTGCTCCGACAGGTTTATCCTGATCCTATTTTTTACTCTTGTTTGGAGTCCATACCTCGTGATAATGGAAGAAAGACATTATTTCTTTCCACTTTTATAGCTCTAGGATCAATGGGTGGAAAAGCTATGAAAAGAGAGTAGGAAACAAAAAAGGAAATAAATCAATAGATACCTTATAAAGTCTAGACGCTAAACGAAGCCCTAATTTGAAGATAAACGAAGCCCTAATTTGAAGATGGAAACGAAAAGGTTGTCTTAGTCAGGAAAAAATCCTTGATCCCAGAGTAATGTTTTTTATCTCTCTATTTATTATAATTGGATTAAGGATTTAAACAGAAAAAATACCTTTTTTAACTAAAAAATCAAACACTTCTTTTTTAAGTTCGATTTGTTGTTCGATTTAACTCGAGAATTATTATATATTACCGCACAAATGTCCCAAAGCTCCCAAGAACCCCAATTGGAGTATGTTATGTGGCTGAAGGGAGTGGGGAGATAAATAATGTTAAGAGAAGGGACAATACGAACCTGGCTATTCAAATCTTGTCACCAAACAAGGTTAATGCCTGAACTGAATCTCGATGTTTAATCAGGGTGATAATAAAAGCATCTACAACTCATTTCAACTGATTTTAATCTTAATTAAATTTGATGCCGAAGAAACCACCCTTTCTTTAAAAAGAAGTTTCTCAAACTAACACGCTTGAGTGCGAACCCGACGCTTGAGACTGATTGGCCACTAACCGATCGACTTATGTTGTCGACGAAAAGTAGTAGACTTGTGAAATATGGATATATTGATATCAGTCCCACCCTAAAAACACCCTGTATAGACTAAAATAAAACGTCAGAGCGGTACGACGGTGCGAGAAGGAGAAGAAAGTGCTTTTTCTTCAGACATGCGCAGAACGCGGTAGCTCTGCGAGTCCCCAAGCTCCAATGTTTCATAGGAAACCTTAGATAGCCTGCGAAAACCAAATTTAGTCAGTTAACCTGCAACCACCCACTTGACAAGACGCTCTGCTCCCTCAACTGCTCCGCCCGCTGCGACATCTGATCTACTCGCCTTGTTTCTTTCTGACCACCGCTGACCCTGGACCCCCATCGGACTATTGCCTCTCACTGGACCCAGACCAAGCATCTTCACATGGACAAGGCCCCGAGCTTTACTAATAATTCTGTATAAATAGAGTTTTTCTTCAGAATTACATTGCAAAGTATAAAAGTCGTTAATGAGGTCTTGTCGTCGGTGTCTTTTCCTCCTTTACAAGGGATCGACACAGGTTGTGTTTTCTCCCCTCCAAGCCCTCTTCGGAGATCTGTATTAGCGGCCTGCTACAGTTCGACTGTGTGCCATTGGCACAGCCCTCTTCCGAGATCTGGATTAGCTGCCTACTACAGTTCGACTGTGTGCCATTGGCACAGGCATTATTAAATTAAAATAATTAAACGTAATACATAAAAATAGTAATACTAAAATTTACAAACTATAAATGAAAGGTAATTTTGAAAACATTGTACGTAAGAAGTTGAAAGAGTTGACATAATTAATTAAAGAAGGTAATATGTAAAAGAAGTGTTCTATATTATTGCCTTATATCACGAATATTACACTATTATACTTACTCATTATTGAAAAGAAGAAAAAATAAATTTTAAGTTACAGTGTACGACCTAATACAGGTACTACATGCATAAAGAATGGCTCCAACATCTTGCCCATATTACGAGAAGCGACTTATTCAAGATTATGCAAATTCGTGGCACCTCATAACTTCGAAACCTTTGTGACTTGTGAAAGTGCAATTCCGATGAGTTTCTCTGAGCTTGCAGCAGGCAGAGTTAAGATTGCCCTAATGATAACCAACCTCCGAAAGGAAAACACACCTGATTAAAGAAGAACGTTTATTTTTCTACTTTACTGTGGTTTTAATTTTCTGCTACTCGTTCTCGATCAGGTGGAAACTTCTAAGTGTTGGCCTGTATCAAATTGAATAATCGAGAATGTTAGTGAAAAACTCGCTGGTAAAAACAATGTTTTGTTTATATAGTTCCATGACAATTCATGACACGTATGAATCCGCACACTTTTTAAAAGAGATATAAATTCAGTAAAAGTTAAAAAAAAAAACAGTTGTAATTAGTTTTAGAAGAAGAGAAGACAAATTGCTGTGTTGAAATTATTTATAGAATTGACATTTGAAAACATAAAAAGGATAAGAAATATGACTACAGTTTAAGTAAATTGTCTATTGTCATTAATACTGAACAGTCTATTGCTGATTTAGCAAGCTTTTCTAATAATTGACACCTATTTATTCGAAATTCGATTAAAATTACCGGTTAATTAATTAGTCGGACTCTCATCCAGGGGTTGTACAATCCTGTGCTCTCTAAGTCCTTAATAATTACTCGGGCAATGTTTTCCGCTAATAATTATGGTAGTTGGAGGTTTTAAAATATTGTAAGGTTATTCATAGTCAAGGAATGATTGTCTTTCTTTAAAAGAGATAAAAAAGGTTTAAAATTGTATTGAAAAATCTCAGTTCCAACAGGGCGTTCATTCCATATAGGCCCATAAGCAATACCTTGCTAAATAATTTTAAAATTTACACATTCCATGCCTCGGACTCCATGGTAAGGCTCTCGACTACGAATACGAAGGTCGCGGGTTCAAATCCCGGCGTGCGCAAGTAAATTTTCTGGAATTAATTTGTTTTGTTTCACAGGTAATTCATTCTAAAATAATATATAGTATATTTGCGCATGGTCCAGAGTGAACGATACTCTCAGTATCGCCCTAGTGAAAAACCACCATTCAGAATTGAAACGTTGCTTAAAATCGCTTTTAGCCGTGTTTGGTGACCAGATCTGAATAGCCAGGTATTTTCCCCATCTCCCTCTTCCCCTTCTCCTTCCCCACCCCAATACCTTCAGCCTCACAACATTCCCTAATTGAGAATGCCATAGTCTCACTGGCTACAGATGGTTGGGAGCAGTTGAGACTCTTGTGCGGTATTCGAAGTTCTAGACACACATGTCATATTCAAATATTGATTGTATGCTTCACAAAAATGTATATGTGTTGCGTAATGCGCATTCAAGCGAAGACTCGTTGGTGTTTCCAGAGTGGAAGATACTTTCAGTATCGCCCTGGTGAAAGACCACCATTCAGATTTCAAACGTTGCTTGAAATGGCTTTTAGCCGTGTTTGGTGACCAGATCTGAATAGCCAGGAATTTACCCACTTTCCTCTCCCCTTTCTCCTTCCCCTCCCCAATACCTTCAGCCTCAAAACATTCCCCAATTGAGGATGCCATAGTCTCATTGGCTCCAGACAGTTGGGAGCAGTCGGGACTCTTGTGCGGTATTCGTATAAAAATTTTAAAAAAATCCCAATCAACATCGGCTAAAGCTAACAGCTTAGACGTTCTTATCAAAAAAATTACCTTTTCCGTAGTAAGTTTTTTTTTTAATATGTATTAATTCACTGTTTTTCCTACTGCCTACCCTGATCAAAAACTCCGTGCACGCCTTGGTTCCAACGTTATTAGTTGCCGAAATTTGTTTTTGTGAGGGTTAAAAAATTTGTATTATTACGGTTCAGGGGGTGAGGGGGTTATAGTTTATAGTGATAGGAGCCTGGAGCACTATCGGAGTATTCGCTATGGGAATCACGTCCTCGCTGTATGGCACCGTGTGAGGCTTCCTGCGCAAAGGAAATGAATGGGTGGCGAAAGGAATCGTAAAGGAGTCAATCGGGCTAAGTAAATACAAATTGATTTCACATTTCTGAACTCCACTGAACATTACTCTCCCTGATCTCCCCAATGCGCACAAGATAAAGTAAACAATACGAAATACAAATAAATCAAACAAATATTTTCATAATGTTCCAAAAACTACAAATAAATGAGAGAAATATTTTCAAATTATTCTTAAAACTTCACTGAATAACAGAATGTATTATATAAAACAGACTTTTCAGACAACAATGAAGATAATGCCAATATTTTGAACAAACTTGATGAATGATTGATCGCTATTTCCGGATTAAAAACAACAAATAATGTTGGTTATGATACGCCAAAATTTGCCAAAATTTACTTGTTTTATTCATTTCACGATCTGTCACTATGAGCTTATTGTATTTCTGAAAAGTTAAAAATAATCGAAATAATTAAAAGTAAAGTGTCAAAAAGGCGTCGGGGTGACTCAAAATAAGTGAGTTTCACCTATTGAGTATAAAATATAATACAGGACATAACTGTAATAACATATAAGATCATATGTATGTACTCGTATATAAGATCGCTGCATGCAAGGTACAGCGAGGCACCTGTAATCGTATCCCATTCCTTTGATTACCTTCACAATAATACCAAACTTCCTTGCGCATGTACAAGTATCGAATTAGTCAACCAGTATGTGTATCTAGGTGTTACGGTGGATTGTAACATGAAATGTGACGTACAAATTTTCAACCTCTGTAAGCGCCTTCGAGCCATTTTAGGAAGACTCTATAAAGTAAAATTTTGTGTGCCTATAAATCTATGAAACTAATTTATTTGTCTAGCAGAATCGACCGTAAGGTATGGTATAACTTCTTGGGGATACTAGTGTAAGACCAACATAAATCATACACACCTGATTCAAAACGCCATGGTAAAGTTGTCAGTAAGTAAAAGAGTTTTTAAGCAAAGGAGAGAAATTAATATTAAGTATAAATCAATTAATGCATTGCCTGTTCGTGCTCTTTTATGGTAGTCCGTATAAGACAGCGGTGGATCATGTACATAATATACGATTCACACAAAATATAGGAATGATAGTGCCAATATTTCAAAATAAATACCGTCAATGAACCCTGTTGAAAAGTGTTGGCTTTTGGAAAGTAACCTTCCGAATTGATGGTAACAATATGACGGTCTCCTTGGTTGTATAGCTCCTTAATATCTGCTATATTTACGCTGTTTTGCTCTTTCTTACATTGTCTATTGAACAAATATGATGGTCTCCTTGACCGTACATCTCCTTGATAGCTGCGGGTATCTTTAAAATTATTAAAGTGCTACTATTATATTAATTCTATCCTCACTGTAACAATACTGTACTATTGGACTCTAGTATCTCCATAACAAAACTGATATGCTGTTTTCGTATATTTAAAAAAATATATTATTTCCAACTTGTGTACATTGATCACAACAAGCCCTTTCCAACAAATCACCTCAAGCGCCCTTGAGGTGATTTTCCAACGAAAACGGCGCTATAGAAGTAATCCAATTATTATTATTATTAACACCTATGCACCTATATTGTTCTAATTTTGCGCTAAATTTATATGATGATTGTTATTTATTGTTGTATTATATAATATTGTTGAACTAAACTGTTGCGGACAAGTTACTTGCAGTGGCTTAGCGGGTACAAGTTCCCATTGTTTACAATGTATATTTTTATTAAATGTATTTAATAACTAAATCTGAAAGATCAAAAAATAAGGTCAAAAAATTACCAACAACTGTTAAAAATAATACTACCAACATTATACAATAGTAAAGATGGATTCAACTCATTATATCACAAAAGATTCTACAAGAAGGCAAATCTAATAGATTTTATTATATCTACTTAACGAGTTCAATAAAACAGAAATCCTCCATTCAGCATAAAGATGGCATAGACCTTGGGGATAATTATTTCCTTCAGGCCCTCCTGCGTGGTGCAACTGCAATAAAACAAAAACAAAAAACTAATACATAAAGATTCTAGTGTAGCTAGGTTTACCAACCTCATATTACAAAGAACTATGCTTTCATGCTTGACATAAATATTACTAAAAATAACTCCATTTAATTTCAAGTAATATTATTAATAACTGTTATTCGTTAAATAAACTAAGACATTGTTTTTTTTTAAATAAATATGTCAAACCACAAGTAATTGCTTTCTACGAAACATGTTATTATTCAGTTAAAAATATGGTTTTAAATTTTTTTAAAGTTCTGGTAGTTAATTATCATTACATGTGCCAGCTGTTTCGCCTTCCAAAGGCATTATCAAAAGTGTGATAAAGCCACTTAAGCCGATCTATGTATATTATTTCTGTTCACGCGAGTTTATTTACAGCTACCTTCGACAAGGTGCGATTGCGAAGTCCTCCCCTTCATTCCCTTTCAAACCCCCCTCCCCACCGCTCCAGTCCAGGCTTCCCGACTCAATCTTTATCCGCAATATTCATTCCTCATCAAGCCGCCGCACCGCCGCGACCACTATTGAAGTGTCGCTACCCGGCCTTGCCCGGTTTCACCGCCGCGACAACTCTTGAAGTGCCGCACCGCATTCATTCCAACTCGAATCAAGGCCGCGACTACATCTACAGGGACGCGCTGCAGAGGTCCGGACCGAACCAGTTGCTGAAACCCCTTTCGCCATCCGGAATTGCCCGGTCGACAATCACGCAAGCCGCCATGGGAGATTGATAAGTGAATTCGGTGAGTCCTTTTCCTTCACACTCCTTCATTTCGCAATCGCATCATAATTTCCTGATAATTGCTATCGGAAATCGAATAATCGCCGCAGCAATTTCTATATAGGTATTTTTACTGAAACTCTTTTAAAATGTTTTCATTTTTATTACCAATACCCCGAATTAAGTAATAAATCTACAAATAAAACTTTAACACAATTTGTATAAACGATAATAATAATTTATATTTTTAAATACCTGAGACTTAGGGCGGGTTGTTTCACAGAATTTGGAGGATTCATCAAAGTTAATATTCTAGTTCTGTGGTAGTTTTATTTGAGTTCTGTTATTATTACTATGATATAACTGGCCAATAATTTAATAATAACAGAACTTGTATATTAAATTTGAAGTTTTAATGAATCTTTCAAATTCTGTGAAACAACCCGCCCTTAGACTTAGTTGAAATTTTACACATGTGAAGGTGCTTGTTGTAGGGTGAAACTGGTTCTGTTAAATGAATGGGAAAAAAGATATGGAGGTTTTTATTCATAAATTAATCTTAGAGAAATAGGGGTTTCCTTATCGGAGTAGAAGAGGAAGATGTAACACTTTTAAAGCAATTCCTCGATAACCTTTGATTTATAAAAAACTGTAAAAATAACCCCTCATTACAATAAAAAAATATTTGTTGGTATAGATGGTTTCGTGAAGAACTTAAGACTACAGGACTAAACACATCCCTTCTTAATGGAGTTTAAATAACTTTAAAAAAATGTACAGAATACTTTTAATTTGAAAATATCAATGACCAGCATTGTCAGTATTTTACCATATTTTTACGCTTCAAGGTGTGTGCAGTTTTGAATCCCCCGAGGGTAGGAAAAGGATTCGCCCTAAAAATATCCTCACAGAAGCAAATAAGTGTGAACTAGGGTGAGGGGGTGGGACAATGGAGAGGAACGAGGGTGTGACAGCGGGTGATGATTCGTGAAAACATGCATTCACTAGTAGTTTAGAGGCACGTTTGTACGGTAAAACTATTTCCTCTACGTAAATGAAATCCTCTACTAAGCAATACACCTTTTTTTTACAATTGCGCATCGTTTTTGGTTTGGTTTATCGTTTTTATGTTAAGGAATATGTGGGTATATTCTGTCTGTGTAAAAAACATTTGCATTTCTTATTTTAAAACTGTAAATTCATGGTGGACTTCCATTTTAATATGAATTTTTTATTTTATTAAAAAACTTTCTTACACTTTTTATTTTCGGCCGGACCGGTTTCACACTATCAAAAACATCTTCAAACTGGTAATTTTAAAACTAAATCTATGATATATACATATAGTGTCTGTCAGGAGTGTGTCATATTGGTTTCTAATATTGTAGTTTAATTCTTGAAAATACCTTTAGAGCATATAATTATTATTGGTGGTTAATAAATCTCCAATCTCAGGAACTATCACTTTACCTTGAACATTATAATATCCTTTTAAAGAGACAATATGGCTTCCGATAAGGATTGAGTACCGAAAACGCTATTGCTAAACCAACGAAGATCGTCTCCAATAATATCGATGGAGGAATTAAATGCATCGCGATCTTACTGGATAATATCTACTATGTACAGGAGGAACTATTTAAATTATTTAAATCCAAAGAGTTGATATCAATAATACTCTAAGCGATCCAGTCAATATTGTTTTTGGTGTACCACAAGGAAGTACTTTAGTGCCTATATTGTTTAATGTTTACATTAATAACATATGTAACAGTAACCCTTCTGATCACATCATTAACTTTGCCGATGATACCGTCTTGATTTATGAAGGCAAAAGCTGTAACGAAGTTCATAGTAAAGCAGAATTTGGTATCAACAAGGTTATGCAATGGCTAGACTATAACCCCCTCACTCTCAATACTGATAAAACCAATTTCATAAGTTTCAGTGAAGCGCGGGACAACCCAAAGAAATTCTAATCATTACTACTCACCTTTGGAAAGAATCAAATACCTGTACTTGCAATAACTTAGAAAGCGTGGATAGTTTAAAATATTAAAGAATCATCATTGATAAATTTCTGAGATGGGAAGAACACATCAATTCAACTGCTACAAAAGTCAGAAAACTTACACACCTTTTCATGACTATTAGGAATATTCTATCTGTAAAAGATCAAAAATCAATATATTATGCCATGTGTAATTCTATATTTGAATTTGCATCCTTAGGATGGGGCAGTTATGACAAAACAATTTTGGACCCCCTGGCAAAAGCACAGAAATCAGTAATAAGAGTCATTCTTAAAAAACCCTTCTACCCCAGTAATGAATTATTCAAAGAAATGCTTGTTGTCAGACAACTGCATATCAGAAAAATTGTATTACACGCACATAAACAATGTCACCACTACCCATCTATCGACCACTATCACGACAACAGACACTCAACGAGTAATCCAATAGTTTCAACAAAAACCATGACATCCCTTGCTCAAAGACAATTTTCATGCTTAGGACCAAAATTGTTCATCATCATAACTGATACGTGGAAAATGAAAAGTACAAACGTTCTGCGTAAACTGATCAATGTTTGGCTACTCCATTTAGGGTCAAAAGCGAACATATGTTAACTAATAGATAATGCAATTTTTAATACAATTTATAATATTACATTAATTTATAATATTTTAGGTACAATTTTTAATAAAACCTTCATATGGAATTCATTATTTCTCTACACTAATCTAAAAAATGTATATCATACTATGGCTTATAACGATATCCTAGGAATTGTATAATACCCTTCACCTTTTCTATCTAACTAGTACTGCGGCGCTTTGGCCTTATTACTATTAGCATCTCATGGTTTTATTTACTTGATTAAATTTATGTTACATTATTTGTGCTCTTTGGGAAAAGTTCTTAAATATATTAAAAACCCCAACCAATGAAAGAAAAAAGACAAACATTTGATTATTAAGAATTTATTACAAAAAGTTACTTTTTGTACTTACTGAATAAAATACATTTAATATGTTATTTACTATTTGATGCATCCCGAGTTATATTATATTACCATACTATGTCAATACTAGGTTTTTTTCCTTGTGTTTTTGTATAATGCCACTTAATATGAACAATTTTTTTCAATTTGACTGTCCTAAAACGGGATTTGTTCCAAGTTGGGCAGTCAAAGTTTTCTTAAATGTTTATGTTAAATAACGTGTGTTTCAAATAAATATTCTTATTATTATTATTCGATATGCACATGACACTACCCTCATCGCCTCTTCTGAAGAAAAAATAAATCACCTCCTTACTAAAATAGGAGAAAAAAGCCTTAACCTGGGTCTATTGATCGACAGGGCAGACACCTCTATAATAACAAATGATTTCACAGACTTAGAAACGGTGAATAAATTTATATGCTTTGATTCGTCTGTAAGTGAAGAAGGTGGCTGTGAAACAGAAGTGAAATGAATGAGTAAGTTGCAAAAGATATGAAATGATAGAGGCATAACGAAGACCACCAAGATGAGACTCCTCTTGGCGCTAATTTTCCCCATATCCCTTTACGGTGTAGAAACACGGATACTCAGAGCCAGCGGAAAGAAGCGGATAGACAGATGCCCTTGAAATTTGGTGTTGGAGGAAAATGCTCAAGACTCCATGGACAGCCAGGCGCACAAATACGTCAATTCTGGAAGAACTTGGCATCCACAATATGCTATCAACTGTCTGCCTTCAGCGCATTTTCAGATTCTTTGGACATGTCTCTCGCCAAACCGGGAACTCCAAAGAAAGTGGAAAGCAGAAGAAGTAGAGGAAGGTCACCGATGCGCTGGAGTGAGCAAATCATCCAGGTGTCCGGAACGTCGGTGTCCGCAGCTCTCCACGCAGCGTACGCGTCGCGAGGAGTGGAGGAGCCTTGTACACGAGGGAGTTAGGAGTGGGGGTCACGATCCTCAGCAATGAGGACGCGACTAAAGAAAAAGAGCACACGAATAACTTATCGTTAAAGATTATTTTTACTATTCCAACTATAGAAAACAAATGAAAAATCAACTACCTGACATTCTTATCAAAATTGTTAATCTCTAAATTCGATTGTTCTGAACTCCTGCATTTAATCAGTCTACACATAATATAAACGAACGACTTATCACGAAACATTTATATTTTATATGTATAATATACGTGTAAACATTAAATTGTAGTTCTCATTCCCCAATACAACGTTTACACACTCTTGGAAACAAATATTTAAATGATATGGATGTGTTTGACTGTAATATTTTATGTAAAACTTAGCAAACTTCAAAAAGTAACAAGCTATTTCTGCCTACATTATAAATTATTGTTGATTGCATTTTTAAGCATTATCGTTAAAGTTGCTTTGGTGGATTGATTGCTTACATATTTGTATTATATAAAACAGAAGATATGGTATGCATATATATCTTCTGTTTTCCGTATTTTGTTACCTTTTTGCATTTTTTTTTCTCATGGCGTAATTTATAAAAAGTCTGTTTGTATTACTATGTAAAAGCCCTCCGGGAGCTTAAATAAATAGAGAATTTAATTCAAAAAACTGAAAGATCAATATGTATCAAACATGCGTGATATTTTTTACGTTAACATATTATTTACGTTTTACAACCATTTTTCTAAACTATTTCGATTTCAAACTAATACTTATCAATTTACCTACTAATGTTCTCAGATTATTATATATCGTATTGTAAAATTTTTGTGTAGAGTGCCAGGGAACATTTATCCATCTTCCTGTATCAACTGTAGTATGAGGTGCATAATGGTGGAGATAGTCTTCTCTACCCAGTGAGCGGGCTGCCTATTGCTACTGTAGGGCTTTTATTTAATTTATTTCAAAGAATTGTAAACTGTGTTTTATGTGCTAGCGGTACTTGCTGATAGCAATCTTGAATTTAAGCCCGCTCACTAAGGTAATGGAGGGTATATCTCAGAATCTCATTAAAATTATATTTACTTTGCACTATTCGCTTTAATTCGAACACAATAATTTTTTTAATGGTTGATAAATACGCATGTATCGTTTGAAGCCAACAAATTATCTAGTTATCATTTGGCATGTTTAACGGCGGAAAATCAGATTAATAATACTTCTACTTAACCACAGTACATGATTATTTAAGAAAACAAAATAATTATCTCTAATTCCATCAACATATTCGGATGTTTTAGGAAATGGGATCTCGTGTACAAAATAAATAAGCGACAAAACATCGTATATATGCCAAAACAATGTTTTTTGCGTGGAACAGAAGGTATAAACATCTCAAAAACTATTAATAATATGTCTTCATTATATTATTTTTTGATTCATGGATACTATTGTTATTATAACAGAATAAAAGCATATTCATCTTCGTGATATTCGGATCACAAAAATATATACGTTATTCTCGAAAAGGCCGAGTAAGGGATAACGTAATGTGATGTGGGACACGACCCAGGAAGGTATATCACCCAGACGGCCTCTCGTTTCGCTACCCTTCGAGATTGCACCATGAATGTCACATATTTCACTGCATACTCCTCTATGTAGGTCCCTTCACATATCCAGCACTTCGTAATGAGGCGCCTCTGAATCATTACATTACTTCCACGGTGAGATGAGGGTGGGGGGTTGTTCACCGAAGCGATGAACTGATAGAAGTGTGTTGTGGGTGTGTGCGTATGCCCTAAGTAAGTATATTTTTTCCTTAATTTTGATCAGATATAGATTTGCAACATTTTTACACATATAAGTAAAATAAACATTTTTTTTTAATTTCCTTAAAAGATTCGCATTTACTCTATGGTTTTTTTTTTTTTTTTTACAGTAACTCCACACAGGAGACCAAGGAGGAAACAATTTCCCTCAAGGCCTATATCATCTTTGGGGATGCTGTGTGGAGGATCTTTTAGAAGATAGGAAGGAGTGAACTTGGGTCTTGAAGAGACCCATGTTATAGGATGGAGGAAACACAGAGGCCGGTAGATATTCCACAGCGATTAAAGAACACAAGAATGAAGTCGAGTTCTCATGTGACAAATGTCAACCGTGTGCAAATGTGGGGCGCGCGTTTGGCGTGTTTCCCGACCATGCACCGGTGCCGAAGGGATCAATGACGCTAGTTCCTCGGAGCATCTTCCATTAAAATACCGGTAGAATAAGGACAGCATTCCCACCCGACGTCTGTGCTCCAAAGATTGCAAACCCATTTGTTAAGATAGGCGAATCTATCAAACGGACCGCCCGTTTCTGCACAGAGTCAAGGTTTTTTTCAGATATTTTGGGACTCCCGACCAGAGGTGGCTGCCAAATTCTACAATGGGGCGCACTTGCGATTTGTACAGGGTCAGCAGTTGTGTACTATTAAGTATCTGCGGGCTCTGTACAATACGCCCAGCTTCTGAGAGGCTAACTTTACTCGGGTTTCTGAGAGGCTAACTTTACTCGGGTTTCGATGGAGACCCCATACCTGAGCTGATTACTTAAGGTTACACCAAGCATATCAATGGAGGGCTTGTTGGGAAGATTGCTTCCATTAAAGGAGACTAGATTGTCATTTCGATCCCTTTTAGACGTAATCAGACATGATTGGGTCTTTGAAACATTAAATTCGACGAGGTTATTCTTACCCAAAGAGGAGACCCTCTCAAGGTAACCGTCCATTCTCTGTTTCAAAGCCCTCCGAGCCGTTGAAGTTTGTGTGCCCTTTGGAGGCTTGTCAAACAAAAAGCAATCATGGACTGTATTATCATCCGCGTAACAATGGATTGGTGCACATGTCAAGAGGTCATTGATGTGCAACAAAAACAATGTCGGAGACAGAACCGATCCTTGTGGGACGCCAGCATTTATTGAATGCGAGGAAGAGATGAAACCATCAGCAACCGTCTGAATCGATCTCTCCCTCAAGAAGTCGGCAATCCACGTACACAAGGAAACGGTAAGTCCGTAAGAAGGCAGTTTGTTGACAAGTCCTCGGTGCCAAACCCGGTCAAAGGCCTTAGAAATGTCCAGTGAGACCGTTTGAGTCTCACCATAACGTTCCAGGCACCGTCCCCAAACATGCGTCACATACGCGAGAAGATCACCGCACGAGCAGTTCCGCCGGAATCCATACTGGCGGTCGTTAATGATTTTGTTCTTCTCGAGGTATGTAAGCAGTTTGTCGTTGATCACACGTTCCATCACCTTGGACAGAACTGATGTGATCGCTATGGGGCGGTAGTTGGCCGGGTTGGAGCGGTCATCTTTCTTAGGTATAGGATGAATGACCGCTTTTTTCCAACCAGAGGGCACAGAGCCACATTCATTATTAATAAATCATTAATAAATGAATTAAAATTAGTCATTATTAATAAATGAATTAAAATTAATTTGTAATCACCGCTTTATTAATATATAAATATCAACATGTTTCGAAATCGATACTTTCTTCATCAATAATATACAGAATACTAAAAAATAATAATGTCAAGTATAGACAAATGATAAGCATAGAACACAATAATGTAATAATAGACAAATTATAAACATAAGCAATAATGGATATATATATATATATCTAATATATATATATATATCTAATATATATATATAATGTAGGTAAGTAATTAGTAAAAAAATATTATAAAACATTGTATAACAAATTTTATGACCGGTCCGTGGCTGAGTTGGCATTGCGTTTGGGTCGCACCCAGGCGTCGTGAGTTCAATTCCTCGGCTGGCTAAGTCCTCCATTTACGACACAAGCAACATCTTCCGCTTACTGGTGATGGTAGTAAGAGATTTTCAAATATTGTCAGGTTATTCGTAACCGGGGAATATTTGCCTTTCTTTTGAAAAATAAATAAAATTAGAAATTAAAAAAGAAATTATTTTTATCAAAAATATTAATACGAAAATAAATTTAAGAGAAATCGATTTAAAAAAAAAAAAATTATTTTTTATATTTAATTGACCATTAACACTTTTTCTGATTTAAAATTTAAAAAAAATAAATTATTTTTTATTAATTACTGACCTAGTGTAATCAGTAAATAAATTAAGGTGGTGATTAAAAAGTAATGTTTAATTTATTTATTTATAATTAAACTTTTTTGTTTAAAATATTAAATTCTAAATTTGACTGTTCCGAACTTAACAAGTAATAGTGCCTTCAAACGACTATTTTCTCCAGTACCAACTGAAGCCAGAGCGTAGAGAAACTCGACCGTCCGTCTGTCCTTTCCTAAAGTCAAGCCCATTGTTTGATCCCTTCACAGAACAAATAAAACATAGAGATTCCCAAGGATACGCAAGGGAAAGAAACCAATATAAGTGGGCGAGGGGCGAGCCAGGCATGCCACCAATTTAAAAACAAACAAAAAAAACAGCAGATTAGTAAAAAAGTTACGTTTGTTTTCAAAAACCGAACATTTAAATGACATTTCATAATTGCTTACCAAAGTCAAAACGTTGATGGCAATGAAATTGGCTAGTTCCAAAATGGGTATCATGTGACCTTTGCGAACAACCATCGAAATGGTACATTAAGGCATTCGAATGTCTGTGGTAGGTAAATTCGTGAAAACAGTTTTCTTTCAAATCGGTATAGATCACACTTCCGGGGATTATCTATTCAGTGGGGCTGTTGTAGTGAGGAATGTAAGAGACTGGGGACATGACCCCGATGTTTCAAGGAAGAGAATAATTATCACTTGGCGTTTTTGCCGCTTGGCCACGCGGGTGCTTCTTGTCGTGCTTTTACCCCTTTTTTCGTGCAAAGCTATTCTCTATGTTGTGGTGTAGATTGTTTGAAAGGTTAAGCTAATAGGATTTTCCTATTTCTCGCACGTAAATCAGAAAATGATGTAATTAAAATTCATACTTTATTCCCCAAATAAAATTATAATCTCAAAGGGTATATCATATCATACCGGTTTCGCTGAAAATAGCAGAGTTTGTTCTTATTAGTGCCAAGAAGGTTTAGAAAGTAGTTTGAATTAAATCCAATATTTAAAACTGCTGCTATAACGTTTTAAAATTAGTATGAAAAATATTGAATCCGCCGTGTTTTATTTAGGTTAGCCCATAGATATAACACTGTGGTTAGAAAGAAGAAGGTTTTTTAGGTAGAATATTTTCAAAATGGAAAACACGAGGTTCCTCCTTAAGAACTTTATGATTTATACATATTTTAAAAAAATAAACGTTTGGAATGAAATAAAATATTCAAATGAATGCTTCTTTATTTGGAGATAGTTAATTTCACTAAAAAAAAATTTACTCCAAAATCTCCTACTTACGAACCCTTTTCCGATATTGTCGCATTTGTTCATTGTGAGAAATTATGTTTTTTTAGAAAATGACTGCAAAACGTTTTAATGATTATAACTGAGCTTCACAAAAAATAAAATAAAACTAGCGTTTTGGTGATGTTTTTTTAATGGAATATCAACCTTTTCGCCACCTGCATAAAGAGGTCGTGATTTCGTTTAAATTTTAGTGGATCGCCTTAATAATTTTTTAATTTTGTTCTTCTAATAAAAGCCAAATATTTCCGGGTTACGAATAACTCAACAGTATTTGAAAATCTCCTACTACCATCACACTATACGGAAAATGTTGCTTGCATCTTGATGGAGGACTCAGCCAGCCGTGGAATTGAACTTACGACGTCTGGGTAGGACCTAGACGCTATGCCAACTCAGCCACTAATCGGATGATTATTATGCATTAAAACTCAAACTTACTTGGTTTTTTCAGAGGTCATCATTGGCAGTAATGGAAGTCTTATCAATAATGTGTTGGGAGGCCCATATCGATTCTACAACAAAAAAACTTCGTAAATTATGTTAAATTTTCTACTCTCTCAGATGCTTAAGCTACAAACTGTAAGATGTGTTTACTTTAAACTTTTTCAATCATTCGCTATATATGGTATTGTGGGATAGGAAAGTTGTGCAGCATCAATTCTTTATCCCATGGTCACAGCTCAAATACTATTACTAAGAATAATATTCAAATGTCATCCACCAGAGCCACTTTTCAATAAATTCGCTATCCTAGACATTCGACAGCCATACATAAAGACTATTCTCATGTACATATGGAAAAATGATTTAATCAACAAAACACAACAAAATATTTACACCCGTTACTCATCATACCTAAAATGTTTAAGTCCCCCAACGAAAACAACCTTCTCCCAACGACAGCTCTCTTATATTGCTCCCAAAATGTTTCAACTCAATGAGTACTGATACGGTAATCGAAATCTGATAATCTTATTACCATCAGTGTTCAAAATTACTTATCTGCAAATTGAAGGATTATTTCACAAAATATCTTACATCGTAAAGGGATTATTATTAAAACATTAACTTAAAACTAATACATATACATATGCATAGGAATTATGATTTTATTCCTATCTTATTTTATTTGGTTTTTCTTAAAATATTTTCTAAATATCTAATTTTACCTTCTCTTTCGACATGCAACTTTATATTGTTTTTTTAAAATGCTTCTGTTTCAATTTCTAATTATGGTATCTTAATTTTTTTGATTCTTATATTTAGGTATACAACAAATTTCGACTACCATATTACGGATATGTGCCTAGTTTGGTAGTTGAAAAAATATTAACTCTGTACCAAACTTATAAAATGAAAATAAATAAAATAATAAACATTGTCTAAACAATATCGCGTTTTAAGTCTAATGTTTTAGAAAATTAATTAGTGAATTGACAATGTCTACATCTTTGAGACGCCTGAACATGATACTAGTCGCGTAGTGGCGTACTTTCACAGCCAATGGTAAATGGGTAATGGTAAATCCCCCCCTATTGAGATAATCGAGTTAGGTCCTTGAGAATATTAATCACGCCGGCATATCCCGAGGCAAAGCAAATTCCACCTCTAATTACTCTTAGCTGAGGAGCAATCGAAATGTTGGCGTAGCATTATTCATAGTATTTGTCATATTCCGTGTAATCAATCATTGTTCCGGTTCCGGTTCCATCACTTCTTTACTTCCCGGAAGTATTCCGTTCCCCGAATAAGATATTCTGGCGGCAGTGTTGGCTTTTAATTATCAAAGCAAGATCTTCTCAAAGTATACGGAGTGAATGGTGCTAACTGCAAAACATTGTATTATTATAAACCGATGGGGGCTACGTTAATTAATGTACAGAAGGTTAATTGAATAAAATTATAAAAGTAGGTACAAAGCGGCAGAGGCTGCCATACATATAGGCACATAAGCACTGCCTACCCTACCTTATAAATCAGTCTTCACTTTCAAAAATACGCATCAAGTATCAACCGTGAAATGCAGCACCGCAAACGCTACACTTACCGCACCACCATTAACGTGCCAAAGGCAGGAGCTGAGTATGCAAAATGATGTACAAGTCATATTTAATTCTCGACTCTGTTCTATAAATCCAAACGTGCATGTATGCGCAATGCGCGCCAAGGAGCGATTCGTATGTTTTAATGTGAAAAAGGCAGTGCTTTTCGGTAATGCTAGTAAATGGAGCCATCAGTGCCATCTTTTGGTACATCTATTAATTAGAACAATTTCAGTAACAATATAATGATAATAACATGTCTACTTTCTGTCAAAATATTGTCTGTGTTTATTTAACTGAAAAAATCTGGATATATTTTAGTAATTGATTTCTAATGTGCATAATTAAAGCAATTATTTGAATATTTCATATGGCTTAGGTAATACTAACCAACGTCGGCTCAGTCAGTAGCTTAGGCATTCTTAGCGAAAACTTGCTCGAAGGGTGTGATGTCTAATTTTTTTTTTTAAATATCACTTAATTCGCTGTTTTTCCTACTGCCTACTTTGATTATAAATCCTATGCACGCCACCGCGAAGTGGTAGAGATTACCCAATCGTTGGGTGTTATTTGATACTAACCTACACCCCACTACAATGGCTCCCTATCCTCTCGAACATCGCACCGCCCACTGTAAGTCGAGAGACAGCAACCCTCAAAGAATATAAAAAGACCATCAATAGTAACATTCCACTTCAAAATAACCTTGTTACCTCCCGGCCTGGGATCCAGATAACCTATTGGACTGTAGGCAAAAGACTGCTTCTATCACGATACTCCCCTGAAGACTCGTGGCTAACTCAGTGGCAGACCTCGGACATGAAAAACAAGCACCTTCTTGTAGACCCTACTATTGAATTGCCAGGGTTCTCTCTCCCTCGGAAGACAGGGACCTTATTAAGTCGCATCCGGTGCAGTCACAGCCTTTTTGGGTATATGATGCATAAATGGGGCCTAAAGAATTCCGAACTTCGTGAATTCGAACATATTCAAACAACAGAACACATCGTAGAAGAATGTCCCCTTCATCATTTTTCTGAAGTGACTCCCGATGCCGTCGACTGGGTGAATAACCTCAGAATCCCACTCAAGAATCTCCACCACACGAAGAAGGAGAAGATTTGTTACTAAGATAAATCCACAGTTTAATCAAATAACTTGATTTCAAAAACAATACCTAATTATGCATATGCAGAAATTTTAATTTTAATAGACCACGTCTTAGAAATCTTCCTTGAATCGAAAAAATATTATTGAAATCAGTAGTTGTTTGGTATAGACAGCTTATGGCATTCCAGAAGGTATGGAATATCTGTCAAATTATGTATACTTTTATACGACGTTACTGCAAGGGCCCCACTCCTCATAGGCTGGAGACTTGGGTAGCGCGTCTCAGAGAGAAAATCTTCATGGTGCATAAATTTCGAATACTCGCCTTGCATCCTCATATTAAAAATTTTAAAAAAAAATTGTTCTAACATTTCTACATACTTTTTCCCATATAAAAATATGGGGCCCATATAGCAAAAGCATACACAAGTTGGAACTTTATAGAAGTCATGTATTAGAATAGGAAAGACAACGAACAAATAAGCCCGTATCGCTGCAGAAGAAGCGATTTCGGTGACGAGATCTTCATTGGGTACTAATGAACCGAGCGATCGTACAAAAGCACTTTAAAATCCTGCCTTTTTAAGTGAAAATATCACATTAAATGTTGTCATAATGTAAACCAATTTTCTTTTGCATGTCTCTTCTGTTACGTCCTTCAAAATTCTCCATCGAGTACCATTTACCCTGCACGTGAATTCTTGATGATAATCGTAACATCACAAGTGTGTTAAATACATGTTTTGAGATGAAAGCCAACTTCTCTATTTATAAGTTTTGAAACTAAAACAAACGAGAATCAGGGAAGATTTAATTCGGAGCCAGGGCCGTAGCGCAAAACTGCTCCCCCGGGGGCGAAATTCTAAATCGACGTTCACTACTTTATGGGGTGTTTTAATCGTTGATCCAATAAAGTACTCACGTATATACATGTCACTTTATACACCTATTTTTATTATTATGTACTTATTACTATTTACTTATTAACATTTACTTGATATTTAGTGTGTCTTATTATGTGCTTATTTCTATTTACTGATTAATATTTAGTTATTATTATTACTTAATTTTTATTATTTATTTACTACTATTTACTTAATACTTACTAATTTTCATTCATGTATTATTATTTACTTATTACTGTTTACTCATTATTATTAAATTAGAAAGCCGCTCATCTCAACACAGGATTGTCCTAGTGAGATGAGTGGCTAATGTTTTTGTTTTCATAATTAAATTTATGAATAAATAAATACATTAACTCACACGAATTCCGCGGGAATTGCGTGAGTGCTGCAAACCGATTTTTTTTAATGTGAGTACCTGGAATTTGGAGCCAGTGAGACTATGACACCTCAAATTTTGGTATATTCTTAGGCTGCAGATATTGAGTGGGGAAGGAAATAGGTAGAAGGAACTTGGGGAAGTACCTGGCTATTCAGATCTGGTCACCAAACACGGCTAAAGCTTTTTCCAGGAGTATCAACCACTCAGTAACGTACCGCAAATATATTATTTTTTAATTAATATGATGTGAAATAACGAAAATTAATCAAATTAAACATTCTTTGCACAGGCCTGGATTTGAAGACGCAACCTACAGATCTGCAACAGAAGATCGTATCCGCTCAACCACGGAGGACATCATTGATTTATTCGTGGAATATTTATGATTTCTGCCTTACAAAACAGCACCGTACAAGAAGACTGTAAACTCTTGGAAAAAAAATATTTGTAACATGGCGCCCCATTTAAAATCTCTATTGAGACAATATATTCATGTTTGTAGATTTCCAATAACCCTCCGTTAATGTCACATCATCCAAATCTGAATGATAAATGAACTCTTAGCAAATTAATCTTAGAGATTTACTCACACCCCGAGTTAGAGTCAATAGTCATTAAATAGTTATTGAATCCGTTGAGAAGAAATTCTTGCGTAACTTGAAATTTCGATCGGGAGTTCACCGTCTACTAAAAGACTATCAGCAGAGACTTAACTATTTCGAATTTGATAGTCTAAGCAAGAAGAATATAAATTGATATATTATTGTCTCTTAAATTTATTTTCTTATTTATAATTTTAATAGTAATAACTATTATTATAATAATTTTTGTGCCTTACTATTTTCTTGGTTTAATTTGTATAAAAAAAAATTATTAAATATTTTACAACTAATTCAATTTTTTTTTACAATTTTTATTTAATTACTTACATTTAATAATTTTCATCAATTATTTTCAATTTTTTTTTACACTTTGGAAATAATTTCCCTCTGTGTGGAGGGTCTTTTAGAGGATAGGAAGGAGTAAACGTGGGTCCCGAAGATACCCATGTTATAGGATGGAGAAAACACAGAGGCCGACAGATCATTCGACGGCCGAGCTGTTGAGCACAAGAACGAGTCGTAGAAGCGACCCGTTCTCATGTAACAAATTTCAACCATGTGCAAATGTTGGGCATGCGTTTGGAGTGTTTCCCAACTCTGCACCTGTGCCGAAGAGATCAATGACGCTAGTTCCTCAGAGCATCTTTCATTAAAATACCGGTAAAACAAGGGTTGTTTGCTTATTATTTGTTATTACTTGTAGTATATTGTTTATCCCTTTTGAGAGGAGCTTTGCTTCTGAAACATGTAGATATTTAGTTATTAAAAACACTGGTTTAAACAAAGTAATTCTTATTAATTAATTTGACAATGTTTTTCAAAATTGTTAATAATCTAGTTGATAATAAAGTAAGATCACTCTGTACATTAAGACCATGATGCATAAGAAATTTCGATTTGTTGTAGACAGACTTGAATAATAGAGGATATTGTAATTTTATCCGAAACATCAAGTTAAACAAGGAAATTGGTAAAAATCATACATTTTCCCAAATTACAGGAATTCATTTAAAATCTTATTACAAAAAGCCATAGCTGATGATTTTTTTTATTTCTTCATAAATTAAATTAAAACATAAAATTTAATTTGATAATTTATTTTTTTGTGTCATTATTTTAAATTCAACATTTTTAACGTCTTCATACATTCGTCTATCGTATCACTATCGTGTAACTAAATAATTCATAAGCCTTATTGCATACACCACACATGTTTTAAACAAGTTTATAAGAGATATTTACACGCCAATTGTGTGTTTATACATGATATATTGTGTATGGTGCTTTTATGGAAATATTTTGTTTGAGTTTCTAATTAAAAACCTGAAAAAATATATATACCATTCCACTAAATCCAAGCTAGCAGTTCACAATGGAGTGCTGATACCAACCCTGATGTATGGCAGTGAGGCATGAACCTGGCAGAGGAAGGATGAAAGTAGACTAAATGCTGTACAAATTAGAGTGCAAGGCTGATGTAAGCGCAATGAGTAAGATTGGGAAAGGGACGATTAGATGGTTTGGGTATGCAAAGCGAATAAACGAAGAAAGTAGTGCAAAGAGAATATGTGACGCGAATGTGAAAGGAAGAAGAAGCCGAGCAGGAAGACATGGCACGATCGAGTGATTCAAATACTTGAGTCGGGTCATGTCAGAAGTCGGAATAATAGAAAAGAATGTATGAGATGATGTAAGAATGTGAATCAAGCGAGAATTGTGTGCCAATATCGAATTGTTTGGCGGTCCGTCCTCTCTGCCCACCCCTGCGGAGAAACGGCATGATTCCTCGTTAGTTAGTTAGTTTATAAATCTTTTAATATTAAGGTGATTCAATTCAATTCAATTCAATTCAACTGTTTATTCTTTTTAAAAATTTTACAAAATTTACATTTTAAGGCATTTTTAAAGATGATATTGGATGTACAACATCCAAAATAATTAGTTATAAAAAATAATAAAAATTAAAACAAAAAATAAGTTAGACATACATAATCTCAGTAAATTGTATACAAGGCATATATATATAAGTACCTATATATATATATATATATATATAGGTACTGATAAATTACTAGTTTAGACCCTCTGTGACCTTATTTAGTTATATTAACAAAAATTATGAAGAAAAAAATTGCACAACTGGCAACATCTTAACTTTTCCTTGCTATGATAATATAACTTTAAAATAACAAATCTCTCAAAGAATCCAAAGGGTTCATAGAGAGAAAACCCGTCCCAACTTATCCTTAGCTATTATAAAGCAATTCACGCAATTATCACACCAATGTCCTAAACAATATCCTTTCACAGAAAGTACTGATATGCCTGTAAATACATTTCACTTAGGTTCTGGGTTCGATTCCCAGATGCGACTGATGCCTTTTTATTTTCCTGTGGTTTCTATCAGTTTCGTATTTCATTTAGGTCCTAAATCGTCAAGATGGCGGCTATATCGTGACCATAGAATTTTGCCGTTATGGAGCATAGAGTGTAAACATGTTCTTTTTATATTTGAAAGCAGGTAGGTACCGACGATACACGTAAAATGTCTATGGTCCGTATAAAATGTCTGGTCATTTTCGGGCGGCCATTTTGACCGGTAATCGCAAGCTCTACCGCTGCGTGATCACCTGCAGCCTATGATGGACAAGTGGGGCGTGTCACCACGAATCATATAAGTCGGGGGTCTTGACCTCCACCGAACCCCCGAGACTGACTCACCGAACTTCTGGGGTTCGATCGAACCCAGGTTAAGAACCACTGATTTAGGATTCGTTAATATTATATTCTTCAATGATTAATCATTACAATGAGATTTATAAGTTTCAATAAGTCATTAAAATAAATTGAATATTCTTCCCAGACTTGCAGAAAAAAGTCAATAAATGTCTCATGAAAATATAAATCAGAAAGATGTATCCGAGGCACTATTTAGATAGAACATTTATTCGGGTATGTAATGTATTAGCGTCCATAGATGGCACTGTCCATCAGACGGTTTCTAGGGGAGGGATTATCCCGCGTTCAGGGTCAGCGGGCAGACAGAATATTGCAATAGAATAAGACGCACAGCTTCCTGGCTCTCCAATAGATTATACATCAATACCGTGTAACATGTTATTTAGTAAATACCTAAGTCCTTGTTATAATTGAGTGATTCATTATCAAGAGGTATAAAGATAGCAGCCAATAATGGAGGATAATATTGACAATTCTTGCATTTGAGGTATGATATGATATCGATGAAGAAGGCGTAAAATAAACTGGTATCATTAGCTCAGTTAGTAGAGCTGTTGTCCCGATAAGCCAGAGGTCCTGGGTTCAGTTCCCAGATCCGACTGATCCTTTTTTTTAAATTTTTTTGTGATTATTTTCGGTTTCGTACATAAATTATGATTTTTTTTTTAATTTTATGTGAAAAAAAAATTAATAACGTTATTATTAAGTTCTGCGTGTATTTTTTTAGTTTTTTATTATTGTGATGGCTGTTTCGGCATTCAAGGCCATTTTCAAACTGCGGTTAATCCACACTGTGACCACTTATTTGTATGATTTTATTTACTCCCACCCAATTCTAATTTGGACTAGCTTTTAAAAACAATGATTTATTATCGGTAAAACCGATTTTGTCAGAAAATAATTCAAATTCTGTATTCTCTGAGGCTTTTACATTTATACTGTGTTTTCCCCGTATTCAAATAACATTTTTTTATTAATAGCTTTATTATAATGTGTTATATTGTTTTGATAATTTAAACATACTGAGTCGTGAATAAATAATTTTCCTTACCTTCTTAAATAATATTATATTAGGATTATTTAATTTTTTAAAAATTAAATGGAATACTGCGATTTAAACACAAAAACATTTAGGATTTGTTAATATTATCTTCTTCAATGATTAAATATTACAATGAGGTTTATAAGCTTCAATAATTTATTATAATAAATTAAATATTTCACTCAATTCGAATCAGTTATACAATACGTTAATATTTTATCAAAAATAAATTTGATGAAAGAAGTTAAAATAAATTCTTACAGGGAA
Source organism: Halesus radiatus (assembly GCA_022606495.2). Classification (NCBI taxonomy): domain Eukaryota; kingdom Metazoa; phylum Arthropoda; class Insecta; order Trichoptera; family Limnephilidae; genus Halesus; species Halesus radiatus. The sequence continues at coordinate 43,674 of JAHDVE020007302.1, read as the reverse complement.
TGAATGATAATAGAGATTTCTCACCCATTTGTCACTTTTTTGGTAAACCGGAATATTTCCCGAGGAATAAAACGATATTTTACCATTATGTGGGATATTTAGATAACACCTACATCCAGATTACCATCCCAGAGGAAGGCAATGAAGGGATATACTCGTATTATATTTTTTATCAAAGGATTTTCGAAAATCTCATATGATATACCAAATATCTACTACCTTCTGTACAGTGAGTTTAAAAAAACGTTAAAGTGTATATTGTTGGAGATTTAATAGATTTATATTCTAGGAAAGCAAAACTAACCCCCTCTCTCAATTCCCAGTAACTCGACATTTTTACGTTCTGCTTCATGGGATTACGAAATATCTAACACAAAAATTTAAAAAATATATTTATTTTGTCTATCCGTAGAGGTTTCATTGTAATACATTATAATAACGCTGTTAGCTTTTATTACAATAAGGAACTACAGTCCATTTTTTAATTTATTTTTTTATCAATAATGACATTCAAACTTAAGTACCAGATTGCTTTTTGTTTGATAAGCCCCCAAAGGGCATACAAACTCCAACGGCTCGTAGGGCTTTGAAGCAAAGAATGGACAGTTACCTCGAGAGGATCTCCTCTTGGGGTAAGAATAACCTCGTCGAATTTAATGTTTCAAAGAACCAATCATGTCTGATCGAAATGACAATCTAGAATCCTTTAATGGAAGCAATCTTCCCAACAAGCCCTCCATTGATATGCTTGGTGTAACCTTAAGTGACCAGCTCAGGTATGGGGGCTTCATCGAAGCCCGAGTAAAGTTAGCCTTTCAGAAGCTGGGCGTATTGTACAGAGCCCGCAGATACTTTAATAGTGCACAACTGCTGACCCTGTACAAATCGCAAGTGCGCCCCACTGTAGAATTTGGCAGCCACCTCTGGTCGGGAGTCCCAAAATATCTGAAAAAAACCCTTGACATCACAATTTGCACAAAAACTGAAACGGGCCGAGAAACTGCGATTAACAGAGACCGTTCAAATGTCACCTAAACCTCAGCTCTTTTGGTTGCTGCGCCCTTGAGGTGATTGTTCACAAAAACGGCGCTATACAAATCATCCGATTATTATTATTATTATTATTATCGTCATCATCATCATCATCATCATTATTATTATCATCATCATCATCATCATCATCATCATCATCATCATCATCATCATTTTTGTTATTATCATCATCATCATTATTATTAGTATTAGTATTATTATTATTTTTATTTTTATTACTGGTTGTTTTTAGTGAATCGTAAATTATGATAAATAAACTGCAATTACAAAATTATGTCATATTATATTATATGGTATATATACTACAATTCGCTTTTAAGCAATGCTTGTGTAAAGATGCAAAGTGTACATATTGCGTTTACATGATAGTATGTCCTAAAAGTGTTAGATGAAAATTATGCTTGAAAAATGTTTACATGAGTTTCCAAAGTTGGTGATTTACATAATGGAAAAAAGAGAGTGCAAACGACAAGTTTTGAATTTGAAGAAATGATAAATATAACATAATATGGTACATGTAGTACAATGTGGCATATGAAATTTACCCTATAGCATAACGGTACAATCTTATAGGGGTATTATACAATATAAAACAGGTTTTAAAACAATCGTAACACAAAAAATTCAACGAAGAAACTCAACTAGGTTAAGGGACGCCGTCATAGAGTGAAAAATAGTGCGACGGGAGACTGTTTTTGAAGATGGTAGATAAAAACACAGCATGTTCACGAATGTGAGTATAAACGTCGTAAGTTCAACGGAGGAACCGTGTTTTTACTTACAGGAACAAAGATACTGCGTTCTTACTTACCAACACCGATGAAATTGCAATAACATCAAAAACAATATCGTTTTTAATACTAAAAACCAAAATATTAAATTATGTCTTATGTAAAACTTACTTTAGCTTACTGGGTTTAGTCTAGTATTATATGGGTGTAGTGTATTCGATTGTCTCATCTTGATGTGGATGGTAATAGATTTAAGGCATCCAATAATGCTAAAAGCTCCAGATAAGACCCTCTCTCTTAGAAGTGCATGTTTGCAGTTTGCAGTTTGCTGTAATCGACGATCGACCGTAATGGGGCGGACAATTAGCATCTCCACTGCAGCGGCTATTTGCATGTGAGAGTAGAGATGCTCTGGACCAGAGGCTCTCAAACTGTTTCGTGAGAACTGCGACCCACTTTTAAAAAATAACAAAAATAAATAATAAAATTTTATTAATTGTAAGATATTTTACAAGATATACTGCAAAAAGTCCAGATAAACTACTTTTTAGTACATCACTTTTATTCTTTATATGGTTTTGCCAACCGGGTTTCGCTACTACCGTAGCTTCGTCAGGGCAGAATAATACTGAACTATGAACTAAGATACACATGTGTTATGGATTGATAAAAGCGGGCGAGTGGAGGGCCGAGGGTGGGAGATCAGCAGGTACCTGTAACATGTAATTATTACTTATGGTATATTTATACCGTTGGTATTAAATAAACAAATGACAATTCTAAGTAGCCAGGTTAACCTGCCAACCTTCCTCTTATGTGGTATTCACATTAAAAAGTACCCTTTTATTGTCAAAAACTAAGCGCTCGTTATGTCTTTTCCCCTCAACAAAAATATGTTTTGAATAGTTTAACTGGCAATCTTTATATATACCGTTCGGCTAGAGGGGAGCCATGTATATATTTTTACAGATTATTTAAGTTTCCAGAACAATTTGCAGGTTTTGAGTGCCATGCGACCCACGCCTTTAGGACCATCTGTCCCAGACTATTGAAGGATTAAAGGTCCTCTGCTGCTGGCACTGTTTGCCCACACGACACACGAGGCCACAGTTAAATATCCCGTATAATTTGAGCCACTAAGCCCAAACCGTACATCCTGTAGGATCATCCCCAACGATAACATCCCATAAAGTGCACGGCGACCGGGGAATAGTTGGAAAAAGCCTCCACCCTGGATTTAAAATATGCGATTAGTTTTATTCGTCACGACACCATCTTACCAATTACGTTCCCACCTATATACCATGTTTATTATATGAAGCAATTTTTTTCAAAAACTTTTTCTGTGTATAGAATATTGCATTTTGAGGGGCTAAAAAATTCAAATTTTCTTTTTAAAAAATTGCTAGGCCGGTTTCGCTAAAAATAGCACAGTTTGTTCATATTAGTGCCGGGTAGGTTTAAATAGTAGTTTGAATGAAATCCAATCAGTAAAATTGTTTTAAAATTAGTATGAAAAACATTGAACGTGCCATATTTTATTTACATTAGGCCATAAATATGCCACTCTGGTTAGTCAAAGATTACATATTCAAAAGAAGTAGGTTTGTTTGGGTAGAATATTTTAAAAATTGAAAACACAAGTAGATATTTCAGGAAGTGACATTACTCCGAAGACGTATGTTAAATTACTCGGTGTCAATCTGGATGCGGACTTCTCCCTTAAAAGTCAAGTAAACAGAACTGTAAAAAATAAAATGATAGTAGTTTTCATTATTAAAATGTATATTTATAATATTATAAATATAGGAATTGATGTGGAAATAAATTTAAGAGACAGAAATTTAATTTTTTATTATTAATAATATTTAATTTACTATTAAGCCATTTTTCCAATTTTGCTTTTATAGAAAAAAATTAAATTAATTCATTTATTTAATTTATTAATGCCCGTTTGCACTTTGGATGGAATCGTTAAAGTGCATTAATATCATTGTTATTTAACTTTGATTTTCAAAGCACAGACCGAACAATAAAACGTGTACCTAATTACAATACAAAGAATCTGAACCACGAAATTACTACATTGATCACAAAGCTTAACTTGCAGTAATAAAAGTATATAGTATAGCAAAACAACTAAATATAACAACAAAAAATAACAACTAAATGCAATATTTACATATAAACATTGGGTTAAGTGTTATACAATGTTTTTTTAAATTTCTAGTCAATAACTATGTAATAATTTCTAGAGATTTTGTTTCGAAGAGTTTTATCCACTATGTAAACTTGTTACTTAATTTTATTTATTTTCTACCGGTTTCGACGTATCCGAATCATTCATTTGTAACTTTTAAGAACGCTAGTGGGCATTAAAAATGTCTATTTCATTATTAGAGCAGTGTATAGTATGGTAATTTCTTAATATCCGCGGTAAGGGAGAGAAATATCACGTATTTGTATAATAGGTTTTAATATAAAAAAATGTCTTTTATCCTCCTTGATGATTTTCTTGTTGGTGTATTAATGTTAACTAACTAACTAACCATCACGCCGTTTCTCCGCAGGGGTAGGCAGAGAGGACGGACCGCCAAACAATTCGATCTTCGTATACACTTCTTGCTTCATTCACATTCATACAACGCCTCATACATTATCTTCTGTTATTCCGACTTCTGCATGGCCCGACTCAAGTATTTGATTCACTTGATCGTGCCACGTCTTCCTCGGGCGTCCCCGGCTTCTTCTTTCATTCGTATTCGCGTCGTACATTCTTCTTACACTCCTTTCTTCGTTCTTTCGCTCTACATGCCCGAACCATCTAATCTTACTCATTACGCTTACATCAGCCTTGCATTCTTTACGAATCTCAATATTTTTCACACGATCATACATGGTTTTACCACACAGTATTAATGTTGATTTGTGATAAAATGTTTGGTGTATCAATTGATGCATGCATAATTTTGTACAAAAGGAATACATCAGAAAGTTTACGTCCGACTGACAGCTTGTAATTTATAGTGCGAAATTCGATCATTAAACGATCCAAATTGGTCAGATAAACCTTCACGATATGCAATCACACGGGTTAATTTTCTTTGTATGGATTCGATTCTATTATTCGAAATATGGAAAGCCACCATTTCCTCTTGGCGATGAAAGCCTCAATCGTCCCATTAATATTTAAATTATTATTAAGCTTCTTCTCAAATCCCTTGCTAGGCAAACTCTGATAACATAATCCATAATAATGGAGTCGAGTCATATCTTTAAGTCTGTCGATTTCCATGGAGGGGGGAAATGTGTGTTAAATGTTTTTTCAATTTTATTATTATTCCTTATATAGCTACTTATTTCTGAAAGAAATAATAAAATTGTGTTCAATTTTTTTATACTTGATTTTATGCACTAATTCAATATTTTATTATATTATTCTTTAAAGATTATAGGTTAGTATCATACTGCTCTGAAGACGCTACGGTTATAGCGAAACCTGGTCAGCAATAAGTATATGAAAAATAAAAATGCTGTAAAAAGTAATTGTTTTAAATAAAAATACATAAAAATCAATGTAAGTTTGATTGTTTGTTTGTCCTCAATTTTCTCGAAAATTACTGGACCCGTTTTGCTGAAAATAGCACAATATGTAAAACTGTTGCTATAACGTTTTAAAATTAGTATGAAATACATTGAACCCGCCATGTTTTATTTAGGTTAGTCATTAGAAATAACACTCTGGTTGGCCACAGATTGCATTTTCAAAAGAAGTTTTTTTCTGGTAGAATATTTTCAAAATGGAAAACACGAATAGGATATAACTTTATGATTTAGATATATTTTGAAAAAAATAAAGGTTTGGAATGAAATAAAATATTCGAATGAACGTTTCTTTATTTGGAGATAGTTACTTTCGCTGTCAAATCAATTATCGCTGTCAAATCAATTATTGTACCCGAGCAAGGCCGGGTAAACATCAGCTAGTATAAAATAAATTGAACGCTAAGTTAAATCGGTGACTAAATAAAACCTGATAGTCAAAATTTTACCTAAAGTTATTCAGAGCGAAATGTACGTATTTATAAGATTAAACTTTATTTTATACGCTTCGTATTATTAATTTATAAATTATATTATTAAAAATTATGTTTGTATGAATTTGTAATCAAATTGTTAAAAAAAAGTTTTTTAAAAAATAGGTTTTGCCTATTAGTTAACTAACTGACTAACTAACCATCGCCCCGTTGCAGCAGGGGTAAGCAGAGAGGATGGACCGCCAAACAACTCGATCTTAGTATACACTTCTTGTTTCGTTCACATTCATACAACGTCTCATACATTCTCTTCTGTTATTCAGACTTATGACATGGCCCGACTCAAGTATTTGATTCACTTGATGGTGCCATGTCTTCCTCGGACATCCCCGTCTTCTTCTTTCATTCACATTCTCGTCACATATTCTCCTTACACTCCTTTCTTAGTTTATTCCCTCTACACGTCCCATCCATCTAAGCGTCCCTTTCTTAATATTACTCATTACGCATCATCATACATACATTAGCATTGCATTTTTTTTATTCTCAACAGTCTTTGACGATCACACACGGTTTTACAATACATTCACCTCAGAGACCTCATTTCTACAGCATTCAGTCTTAGCAATTATTATTATGCGAGACAGCTGTTTCGTCTTCCGAAGTTTGCCAATTTTACATTGCCTCCGGAAGGCGAAACATCTGTCACGCGTAAAAATAATAATTGTAAAGCTCGGCTATATAATGAATCGACCCCTCCTATGTAAAATATCGTGACTTTAATTCGCAACTTTACAAGGGTGTGGTTCAAAGAGACAAAAGCTGAGCTTTTGGTTTAGCATTTTGCACCAAATTTGGAACGCAATTGACAATAAAGATCCCAAATTTGGTGCAAAACAATCAAAAACTCAACTTGCACCGAACTTCTGTCACTTTAAACCATTCTCCTGTAGAGTTCCAATTTTAAATATTAAATACTAAATTTTACATAGGGGGGGTCGAAATCGTTATTGAAATCAAACATCAATGTTTATTTCACTTTGTGTTTTACCTTTTGTTTATTATCAGACAAATTTAATTGTAATTCACCTATAAGTAAACCGAGAACAAAAAATAAATTACAATAAGAAAATATTTACACAAATGTCATGATTTTTAAAGTAGATAATATATTTCTGGGGGAAAATGATTAAACCGTTCCATGAAATCCTACATTTTTGGAAACCTAATTATCATATTGAATTTATTGGCATCGTGCGGTGAAAAACAGATGAATTACATTTTTTTCTACTTTTGATTTGTATTGAAAAAAAGTGGTGATTTATTTTAGGATACTTTTATGAAAGCAACTAACAAATATATTTCTTATTGAATTTATTTTCATCACGCTCGCAAATTGTTTTCGTTCTATTATTAGGAAATTTAGACATTCGCCAATTAAAAATTCTCGTCTCCACTTAGAACTCGTAAAAGTTGGTTTCATTTTTTTCCGAATTGGATATCCTCCAAGTTTGCCTTAGCGCAGAACCAGGGTAGCAGGGAAGTTTCGGGGGCGTTGAGGGAGGTGGGCGATTGGTGTTGGGAGGGGTAGGTATCGCAAGTCACAAAGCTAGACAGTAAGGGAGGCCGAAGGCTCTGCAGACTAAAGCCTGATTGAACACGTGACTGGCTCGCCGAAATATATACTTGTACAAGGAAACATTGAGTGGCAGAACTTTACAAGTGGGACGTTACAACTTACAAAGCGGCTTTCAGTCCCATTTATAGGAACAGCTACGGGTACTCCTTGAAATAACTCCGTGAAAAATACATCACAGATAGTGATCAGAAAAAACATCACTGGAAATGTTTTGCAGCTCGCAGCTTATAAACGGAAGTCCTACGAAATAAAAGGACGTGTTATTTTTAATCGGGTACTTGTTTATTTTACGAGCTGTAAGCTGTCTAGCCTTGACAACAGTGTGATACAATCTGACAGTTATTGTAGGGCATACCAGAATATCCGATCGCAAATAGAATACAATTCTTGTCAGTGTGTTAGTCAGAACTAGTTATTTTGGCGTCAGGTAAGAAAAATAGAAACTCTGCGAATTTAGGCGAATTAAAGATGAAAATAAATGAGTTTTTGTTGCGATTGGTCAGTGCAGGAAAGTCAGTGTTTTTTGAAAAAAATTGAAATGTAAAAAAGACAAACGTAACTTAGAATGAATTGAATGTTTTGAAATAAAATGCCTATTTTGTTATTTCCTGATTTTGGGTATGTTTATGGACATGCAGGTCTTATGTTTAAAATTGATATAATCACTGGAGAAAGCTTCAAAGATTGATATTATTTTTTGCAAAATCAGTTACAAAGCGATATAAAAATATATTTAAAATAATTATTTTATATATAAGTAAATTAAAAAAAAAAAAGTTTACAAGTATGTAAACAATAAAGTTACAACTTAATAGCTAGTTCGTGCATAAACTTATTGTAGGTCATGTGGAAAATACACACATTTCATGCGAGGCAGAGTTAATTAACCTAGTCACTCTTATCAGTGGTATCATCACTGGTAAGTTAGTTCTGGACTTGGGAAGAAACAAAAGCCTGTATTAGCAGCCTCCCGTGAAATTATCAAGGACGTAGAATCCTATTTCAGCCAAGATATCATTCATACTACACCCTTCGAGAGTTAATAAGCCATAATCATTATTGCTATATCCCCCCTGGAACTAGTGATCCAGATATTCAGCATGGTTCCGATGAAAACAGGAATGTCTTTTCTCACAAGTTACTGTTCATTTAAATATAATGTAAGTTTGTTTGAATTACTTGGTATTTTGAGTATAAGTTATCATTGTTTTACAACAATTATTATTTTTTTTTTAATATGAATACCGCACAAGAGTCTCAACTGTTCCCAACCGTCTGGAGCCAGTGAGACTATGGCATTCTCAATTAGGGAATGTTGTGAGGCTGAAGGTATTGGGGAGGGGAAGGAGAAGGGGAAGAGGGAGGTGGGGGAAATACCTGGCTATAAATATCTGGTCACGAAACACGGCTAAAAGCCATTTCAAGCAACGTTTCAATTCTGAATGGTGGTCTTTCACCAGGGCGATACAGAGAGTATCTTCCACTCTATTGAAGCTTATTCCCCGACAGTTGATCCCTTCAATAGTTGATCCCCTGGGCAGTTGATCTCTCCGACAGTTGATCCCCAAATGGATTATTTATGCTGTACGTCCTCATTTGTAAAGTAAGTATGCAAAGAGGATATGCGGCCGTATAACCAAAAGTCGATATACTGATATTTGCAGGCGTCTTGGGTGGAAATCAGCTCTGCAAAATATTTTTTCTAACAATAATACCGAGTCCCCGATAGATTACGCAGTGAGGATATATGACCGAAAAACAAAATACGATGTACTTGCGTATGGAGTCGACTTAGGTAAAACACGCTACAGGTTCCTACTTGCATATAATATAACTAAATGTCTACGAGGGGGTAAGCACTAAATGTCTGCGACAGCGACTGCGACAGCGACTGCGACAGCGATTGCGACAGCGATTGCGACAACGATTGCGACAGCGATTGCGACAGCGATTGCGACAGCGATTGCGACAGCGATTGCGACAGCGATTGCGACAGCGATTGCGACAGCGATTGCGACAGCGATTGCGAGCGATTGCGACAGCGTGCGACGCGATTGCGACAGCGATTGCGACAGCGATTGCGACAGCGATTGCGACAGCGATTGCGACAGCGATTGCGACAGCGATTGCGACAGCGATTGCGACAGCGATTGCGACAGCGATTGCGACAGCGATTGCGACAGCGATTGCGACAGCGATTGCGACAGCGATTGCGACAGCGATTGCGACAGCGATTGCGACAGCGATTGCGACAGCGATTGCGACAGCGATTGCGATAGCGATTGCGACAGCGATTGCGACAGCGATTACTACTTCAGTCATGTTGAAAAATAACAAACGCCGTCGCGTTTACTACGCGATATCAAATCAACTGATCATGTTGCTAAATGTTTGAGGTCCCGCGCTCCATCGCGCCATACGTCGTTTGTTATTTGTCACGTGAAATTTTTGCACGACGTAGCATCGCGTTGTCGTCGCATGTTCCTACGTTCACGTAAGACGGAGCGTTATAGTACCTATGGCCACGCCAAAATTTAATATTATATTTAGTTACGTACGCAATTAATTTCTCCATCGCATTTATTCATTAAAGCTTCGAAATAAACCGATTCGGCTTCAACGGAAATAAATTTAAATAAAAAAGTCTTCTATTGATACACTTGATGCAACCACACGTGACCAGCTCATGCAGGAGGCTCCCTTGAAGCCAAGCTTAAGATAACCCCTTAGAAGCTAGAGTAAATGGTATACACACCGGTGCCTCCATACAGATATATACAGACTATAGCAAAGCTTTTGATTTAGTAAATCATGATATCTTATTGCTCAAACTTTCACAAATCGGCGTACACGGAGACCTCCTCAGATGGCTTTCGTCCTATATAGCAAACCGCAGCCAAGCAGTAGTTGTTGGTGGCTTTAAATCGAATTGGGTAACGGTACCGTCGGGAGTGCCCCAAGGATCCTTATTGGGACCATTACTCTTCAACATTTATATTAACGACATCGGAAAATGTTTTTACTACTCTAGAACATTATTATACTCAGATGACATGAAAATATTTTCTCCTGTCACGTGCACCAATGACTGTATCCTTATGCAAGAAGATTTAAACCGCCTTAATGTTTATTGTGCACAACACAACCTACAAATAAATGTGAAAAAATGCGGCACCGTCAGCTTCACTCGAAATAAAAACCCTATTTCTTTTGACTATGCCCTTAATGGCACAATACTGATGAAAATGACGGAGGCCAAGGACTTAGGAGTGGTGTTAGACCAGAAGTTACTTTTCGACCGCCATATCGAATCAATGGTTGCTAAAGCTTCCAAGACACTTGGCTTTATACTCAGAACCTGCAAACATTTAAAAAAGGTAAACACAATGAAAATGCTGTACTTCACGTATGTACGCAGTTCTTTGGAATATGCCTCTCAAGTCTGGAATCCCAGGTACACGTCACACACAGAAAGGATTGAGAAAATACAAAACCGTTTTCTACGATACCTCGATTTTCGGGGCTATCGTCCCCACTCGAGTCATGAGGAGTCAGCCGCGTTTTTCGGGGTTTCGTCACTAGAAAGCCGCAGAAATTCCGCAGACGTACTGTTTTTACAAAAAATAGCCACCTCTGTGATAGATTGCCCTAAATTACTTGAACGAATCCAATTAAGAGTGCCCAATAGACAAAACAGACAGAACCACACACTAAACATACCTCAATGCATCACTAACTCAAAACAAAACACCTTTATTCAACGCGCTTCACAAAATTTTAACACTTCATACATTGATTTCGATTTATTCAACTCAGCCCCTTATAATTTCAAACCAAAAATCAATAAATAACATTCACACAATACATATTACTATACACAAACTAGATCCTTTCCCTTTCCCTTCCCCTCCCTCCCATTATCCTAACCTCATAGGCTAACCTTGTAACTTTTTTCTTCTCTTTTTTTTCAAACTAAATAATTTAAATACTTAAGTGAAAACCTATTATTGGTTCATTTTTTTAATATATTTGATAAATGTAATTATTGCTGTAAACTGTTGGTTTTCCAAATAAAATAAAATAAAATAGAATAAATAAATTCAATAGTGTGTCTTTTATTGACTTTGGTAGCAGAAACCTAAAGGATCTATGTTCTAGACTCAAAAGCGAGCAATTTATATGACTCACGGCCGTTCTTCACAACTTTCGGTCAATTTAAGTAACCGATCAGCCAAGTGTTTTGTTAAGTATTCGCTCTGTGTGCCTGTTTCCAAACATGTTTAATCCTAAATTGTCTATGCAGGTGCCCGCCCACTATAAAATATTGTCCGCCCATTTTCCTACACGATAAAATAGAAGCCGCCTACTTTTAAGACAATAAAGTAAAAACTTTCAATGCGTAATTAACACAGATGAGTTTAAATTATATTTATTATCAACACGGTTTTTTTTAAACTAATACATTAACGAATATTTTTTACCTCAAAAACGTGTGCGTTAAAAATATGTGATAGCTTGACTTTTGATAATGCCGCAAAGCACATTGTTCGTTCCATTTAGTTGACATTTGACGTTTCTCAATGAGTGAAAAAACAAGACAATACGTTTTGTCTTGTTTTAAGCTACGCTTATGATTAATATATTTAGTTGGGTTCTCTACAGTTTTATTTAAAACATACAAAAAACTTGTTTTGACATTTGAAACCTTTATCATTCAATATTTGATTCACGTAAAATAGATCGTGAACTAATAATGATATTTGACATTTCGGTGATGTTTGTTACCCTGTTGATACTTTTTATAACTATTTTTCTGCTGTGGGGAGCTTAATCCACACAAATCGATATCCTAAATTGATGGTAAATTAAATCGAGAATTTCGTTTGGAAGAACGAATTTATCGATTTGAACAGTTTTGAGGCAAAATTTCGGCTCAACAGTTGCTCAGTAAGGATGAGAAGAACGACCGTTATTCTAACATTTATTGACACTTAAAATAAAAGCCAATCAAATTATTTAAGTCTTAAAACTCTCAAGTTAGTGTCTAACGTAACATCGTATTTGTCTGGTAATCGGATAACTCAACATACACATGAATCAGCACAACGTGCTTGTAAAGTAATATCTATATACATGTAAAATTTAATGTAAGTTTGTTTATTTGTCCTTGATGTTCTAGAGAGTTACTCTACCGGTTTTGCTGAAAGTAGCACAGTTTGTTTTTATTAGTTCCGGGAAGGTTTAGAAAGTAGATTGAATGGAATCCAATATGTACAACTGTTGCTAAAACGTTTTAAAATTAGTATGAAAACATTGAACCCGCCATATTTTATTTAGGTTAGCCCATAGATATAACACTCTGGTTAGCCACAGATTGCATATTCAAAAGAAGAAGGTTTTTTTGGGTAGAATATTTTCAAAATAGAAAACACTAGTAGGTACCCACATAAGAACTTTATGATTAAGATATATTTTGAAAAAATAAACGTTTGGGCTGAAATAAAATATTCAAATGAATGTCTCTTTATTTGGAGAGATAGTTACTTTCGCTATCAAATCAATTATGGCACCCAAATGACAAGCAAGCATTCACAACTTCATAACTTTATTCAGAAAAAAAAACGAGCAAAGCCTGGTAGTCATCAGCTAGTAGTCAACAAAATGACTTTAAAAAAAAAGTTCGGCCCGAAAACGTAATCTAGCCTAACCTAATTAAAAACTTTAACAAATAAAAAAATATATTTGTTCCGGTATGTGGGGAGGTTAGTACAATCTTACACATTCCATATAATGCACACATACAAAAAATAAATGAAAATGCAGGTGAATGATACATAATATATAAAAAATAGAGCTGTGACATTTATTATTACATAATTGTGAGGGGCCAATATCTTTCTCCGGTATGCGTCAATGCTGGAAGCAGGACTGTTTGTCTTTTTCCTCATTCCTGTCACCCTGGATCTACAGGCTGCAAAACCGGAAACTCGCCCCTCCACGAACATACTGGAAGCGTTGTAGTATCCGCGCGGAGGGCAAGCATTGTGCGAAAGGTATTATCGTATTGGACATGAAGTCTTTCCATTCTGCTATTTTTGTAGTTTGCCCAAAGTTCGCACGTATACGACGTTGCGCAGAAGGTAAGGAAGTGCGTCCTTTTCACAGCGGTACTGCAAAAACAAATTCTTCTGCTGAGCATGTCCCCTTTAATAGATTTAAAAAATATTAATTAGTCTAGATCAGGAGTGCAATTTCGGTTATTTTTAAGGAACATTCCTTATCCTTTTCCTTAAGGGGAACGGCTGCGCTGAATGTTTCATACAAAACTGAATTTTGGATTAGAGGCCAAAATACACATCCAAACTGAATGATCTATTTTTTTTATTAAAGGTTTAGTAAATATCTAGTACGGATGAGAAGCATTTTATTTATTTTTGTTTTACCTTATGAAATATCGGCCATTAAAGGAATTGATTTTTTGCGATTTTAGAGGCATTAATAATTGTTAAAAATCTGTACTAGATATTTACTAAACTTAAAAAGTATATCATTATTTTTGGATGGGTATTTTGGCCTCCAATCCAAAATTCAGTTTTGTCTGAAACAAACACCGCAGCCGTTCCCCTTAAGCTTAAAAACTTCATGCTTAACTGCGGTTCTGATTCTCTCGGGTGACAGCTGACAGCTGTCATTAGGCGATTGGCATTAATTAAAATTTTTAATATTTGCACAGTTTTAACAAGAGAAAATCTCAATATTAAGTAAGTTACCAATTACGTTATTAGTTACCTTAAACAAAAAATTATTAAACACTGTATAGATGTTGACATTTTCGACAATTCACGGCAGGCACGGCAGAGATGGGAGTCGTTATGGCCGGCCGAGTGAAAGGAATCTGATTCCGAAGGCGGTGGACTCATTCCGAGTTCGCAAATCCGGATTTACTCGTTACGAACTCACACTCAAGGAACGGCAAAGGTTTTGGATTGGAATCAGAAACGAAAGGCGTCCCTAGTCAATAGTGTAATATGAACTATTTTTGCTTCCCGAACGCCGGGGCCGTGCGGACCGAAAGGAACGAAGAGTCCGAGGAATCTACTCCGTGTGGTTAAACTTGGTATTGAAACCGAGTTCGTAAAATAAGTGGAATGACCCACCTCTTCGGTCGGCATAGATTAACCACGACGGAAAATGTCACTTTTAAAACTAGTGACAAAAAAAGTCATTACCATCTAGTGAGGTAGGTACCTTTTTACAAAACGTAATTCTTCGTGAAATGGCTTATTTATGCTATCTAAAAATAAAATAAAAAAAGTATTGAAATGCATTATTATATGATGTAATTGTTTCTAAAATTTTGGATTAAAATCCTGTGTCACTTTAAGATGTTTTATCAATTTGTGTTTCCAAATAATCTCTTAACAATCTATTTAGAATCTTTTTACTATGTCTCACCGGAATTCCGCAGTTAATCAAGAAGTCTTTAAGCCTAAGGAAAAAGACAAGGAATCTTCCTTAAAAATAACTGATTAGGTTTTCGGGCTAGTTTAAAAAAATATTTACCCGAAAACAATCTAACCTAGTCAATTAATTATTAATTGTTTTTGTGTTTAATTCGTAGAACTCCCATAGAATTAACAAAGTAAGGAAAATTATATATTCACCGCTTCTCAGTATGTTCACATTATCAAAATAATACAACACATTTAAATAAATCAATTAAGAAAAGATTGTCAGTTGAATACGAGCAAACGCATTATAAATGTGAAAACCTCACAGAATTCAGAATTTCAATTTTTTTTTTAACTAAATCCGTTTTACCGATAATAAATCATTACCCGTCCAAATTGAAAAAGAGCGGGAGTAAATAAATTATATAAGTAAGTCGTCAAAATGTGGATTAACCACAGTTTGAAAATGGCCTTAAACGCCGAAACAGCTGTCACAATTATAAAAACTAAAAATACTCGCAGAACTTAATAATAACATTATTACATTTGATTTACATTTATTTATTTTTTTAAATCTAACCTAACCTAATTAATAATTCTTCTGCGGACTAGTTTTTTTTTCGTATTTTTAAAGACTTTAAATTACTTTTTAAAAATATGCCGATTCATACGTGTGTTGATTTGTCATGTAATCATTATGTCTGTACCACGGTATTCTCGCAACGTTTCTATGTCGCCCCAAGGTCATGGCGGGTGATTTTTTTAATGTGAATACCTCGCAAAGGTTCCTATTGCTTGGAGCTAGTGGGACTACGCAACCCCAATTGGGATATGTTATCAGGATGAAATCAGTAAGAGGGGGGGGGGGGGTGGAGAAGAGTAGGGGAAGATTAGATAATAGATACCTGGCTATTCAAGTTTATTTTCCATTGTTTCTAAAACTATTTCAAGCATCGTTTAGATTCTGAATGGTGATCTTTCACCAGGGCGATATTGAGAATATCTAACGCTCAGGAACGTATCACAAATTGACTACTTATAATTTCATATTATTTTTACGTGAGTTAAAACGTAAACTAAAACATATTTATTTTCATTGACCGGGTTCGATCCGTAGCCGCGGATCAAACGAGGAGTCGTCAGTGGGAGAAAGAAAAGAAAAGCTTAGATTAGTGTCCACCGATTGGGCAATTTGGCTTCCAACAAACCAAAAATATCTTACTTAACCGTATTACCCATACCCATCTTAAACCTTTCATCAAAAAATCCAAAACTCAGACGCTGTTATTCGATGACTTGCAGAAATTTACCAGCATTACTCAGCAAACCCTTTTTGCATTTGAAATTTAAAATAAACGTGAAATTTTATTTGGTAGATTAAATAGCTGTGTACTGACTTACGCGCATGAGCGTATGATACATGTAGACACGCAGCGTATTGTTTGTGTCGACAGGACGTATGGGCGTGCACGGTGCGGTGACATCGGCCAAGATGCACACTGCCGATATTTCGGACTATAATACAAAGGGCCGCTCGCTGGTCGAGGCATATCTCCGAGCGTGGTCGCTTTTATGAGTACACAGCCTTCGGTTTGGCAAATTGCTATAGGATACTATGGATACTTCTTGCTGTCTTTAATTTGTTTTTATCTTTTTGTTTATAATGGATCTATATAATATTATTGTAATTAGTATTTGTAATATTATTTCACTAGGAGGCTGAAGAAAATTAGTCACAATCATGTCAAGTCATCTCAATCAATTTTCTGATTACGAATGGTGGTCTGTCAACAGGGCGATACTGGGGGTAGGTATCTGCCACTTTGAAAGGAGTTGACTATGCATTATTTTTGTTGTTATAATTCGTATGAAATAATCAATATTACCGAAATTAAAATTCTAAACCATCAACCTCCGGAGAGAGTCCGGAGAAAAGGAGCTAACCGCTCTGCCACCGTATAAAATTAAGTAATAGAATGTTAAAAAATTGCATTCTATTTAAATCAATTAATAACGCCACGCGAATCCCTGTGTGTTCGCGTCAAAAACAAAAAAATGCATTTTCGTATCACCGTCCGTATGTCGAATTCGCGTTGCATTGCATGATGCATTCACATGTTGCGTTAGACACGTCTGGACGCGGCATAATGTCGGCGTGACGAACCCCGGAGTCCCTCTCCAAATCAAATGGAGCACGTTTTCATGTCTCTACCTACTTTAATTACATAGCTCTTTGGAGAAGCCAAACAAAATAATTAATAGAAAAGTTGTATCTTCTCGTAATGAATCCAGCCCCCTATTAAAAGGGTTTCTTTTCGAAATAATAATACTTAGCTAATTTAGATTGCGCCGGTTCCATATAATATCTCATCAAAGCAACGTTACAAAGTTATGAAATAACTGTGAACCAAAGTAAAGTTACGTCTCAATATTAGTACTCAATTAGAGACTGAAACAAAGCAAAACATTGTGCAATCATTGGAAACGTGTATTTACATATTTACAAGCGTTGTTAATTTTTTTCGCAACTAATTCTGTATTTAAAATGGTTAGTGCCTGATTTTTTAAAATAATATTGTTTCGTTAAACTAATGTGGGGTTAATTAGAATAAGGTTTTTTATACAGTAACACATGGGAAGCCCTGAGAGAAACAATTTCCCTCAAGGCCTATATCATCTTTGGGGATGCTGTGTGGAGGATCTTTTAGAGGTTAGGAAAGAATGAACTTAGGTCTTGAAGAGACCCATGTTGTAGGAGGAACGAAACACAGAGGCCGGCAGATCATTCCACAGCCGAGCTGTTGAACACTAGAACGAGTCGTAGAAGCAACCCGTTCTCATGTGACAAATATCAACCGTGTGCAAATATTGGGTGCGCGTTTGGCGTGCTTCCCCACTATGCACCGGTTTCGAAGGGTTCAATGACTCTAGGTCTTCAGAGCATCTTCCATTAAAATGGTGATAGAACAAGGACAGCATTCCCACCTGACGTCTGTGCTCCAAAGATTGCAGTCTATTTGTTAAGATAGGCGAATCTATCAAACGGACCGCCCGTTTCTGCACAGAGTCAGGGTTTTTTTCAGATATTTTGGGGCTTCTGACCAGGGATGACTGTCAAATTCTACAGGCGAACTTGCGATTTGTACAGAGTCAACAGTTGTGTACTATTAGAGTATCTGCGGGCTCTCTATAATACACCCAGCTTCTGAGAGGCTAACTTTACTCTGTCTTCGATGGAGCCCCCATACCTAAGCTGGCCACTTAAGGTTACACCAACCATATCAATAGAGGGCTTATTGGGGCGATTCAATATGTATTTCATAATTTTCATAGATTTTCTGATTTAAATTTGCAGAAATTGTAGATTAGCTGAATAAATGGTTTAACATTTTCAAACTGTGGTTAGGCCACGATGAGACGACTTATTTATATGAATCTATTTACCCCAACCCATTTTCAATTTTTATGGTGCCTAAAATGATTTATTACCGGTGAAACCAATTTACCGAGAAAATGATTGTGACAATAGATTCGCTATTCTGTGAGGTACTATTAAATCTGTTTTCCCAACATTAAATGGCAATGTTTTCTTAATTGTTTATAATAACGTGACCGCTATATACATGTTTAAATATGTATTATATTTTTTAGGTCTTGTGAACATACTGAGATCGTAATAATAATATAATTAAGTTAGATTTACATTAAGTAATTTAACAAAACAACTATTTTTCTACGAATTAACAACAAAAACAATCAATAATTAAATGTTTACTTTAAACCATAAAATTATTTTCCTGGTCAAAGGATATTAGTTTTCTAGATAAATAGGTTAGAAATGAATTAAGGATATCACGCCCAATTGGTATTTGACTTTTGAGGAATAAAGCTCTATTGCGTTTCCTCATTCTTTAGCTTACGTTTTTGACAGCCTTACAGCTATTATCATACGTACACCATAGTAAAGAAGAGGGATTAATTTATTTACGTACATAGTACGTACGTACATTTAGCGAATTTGGATAAATGCTGCCTGGGATGTACAAATTGTTTTTTTTTCATACATTTTAATAGATTTTCTGTATTCTCAATAAATTATAAAAATCGAAAATTCATAAAATAATTATCAGGTAACCTACAAATGATTTTACTGCTTTTTTTGCTCATAGATAAAAATACATTCGAGAGGCTATTAGATTTTTATTAAGAATTATAATTCTCACTGCTCGTCGTTCACGCTCGGTCTGGTACTTTAGAAAATGAATAAAATACTTATGTAATAAATTGTGATAAATTTTCTTTCATTTCTTCTCTCAAGACTCTTTTGGTATAATATTTCACAAATCTTACTATACAATTTTATTTAATATACTTTAATGTGGACTATTATACATTGTTCCAGGAACAACTACCCACACGAAAATGTGGGATTTCGCGTATAAAACTGTTTTGGACTCAAAATAACAACGACATTAATCATGAGTTTTTTTTTTAAATTTTAAATTAATAAAATAATATTTCTTTATTATGTAATACAAATTGCTTTTTTCAGAAAGCCAAGTTTTCAATATGTGTATTAACTGTTTAGTTTTATTATGGTTTTTTTTATTATTTAAGTAACCTATTTAAAATTCTTTGTCCATGTTTGTTTTTATGTTTAGGAACCATTAATCCTTTATTAAAATTGAGACGAGTATTGTAAGTGTGCTCTAGTCTATTTTTATTATATATATAAAGTGATGAAATATAATTTTGTATCACAGAATTGATCTTATTGAAAGAATTTTGAGACTGATAAAAGTATGAAATATTATGCCTTTGTTCGTGTAAACTTTTTTGAGCTAATAATTTAACCAATGCATTTTGCACTGATTGAACACGATTATAATAAGGGACGATTTTAAGATTTAAAAGGTCAAGGATAACCAAACACTTACCGAATAACGTCAAGAACAAACATGCTCGAGAGAACAAGAGAGCACTCAAAGCAATTAATGTTCCATTTTTTCAAAAAAATAGCAAATGAGGCAGGAACCAAACACATTATCAATTCAGAAAATAACAGTGAACATTTAAATATGTATATTTATTTAAAGCAGTAAAGTGGTATCTAGGTCATATAATCTTTATTTTAGGAATTTTTGATTTTTATAATTTATCAAGAATATGTTTTACCGAAAATCTATTAAAATTTATGAAAAAAATGTACATCCGAGTTTAGCATGTCGCGATCTTAATATGTGGAAAGTATTGGAATCTGTATTATCATCTAGGACATTTTATTAGTTACCAAGGTTTGTATTAGTATTAGTTTGATTGATTAAGAGGACGAAGGTATTATATGGTTTACTGGATGAAATAGTTTTGAATGTTTTGGGTTGGTTGATTAAGTGGGTCCACTTGAATATCTGCACCGTACAAGCAAACAGCTAATCCAAAGTGTTTTATTTGATACTACTGCAGTAACTGGGACAGCGGGAACTAATTACATTAACCGGGTAAACAAGCGGCCCAAATTGTATTGGCGCGAGGTAAATACAAGCGAAAGAGTTTTCATTTGAGTTTTTCTCGGTGTTTATACAAACGGCGGGAAATATTCTAAATTAGGCGGGCAAACATTAAGTAACACGCGTTGCGATACGGAACTTCCCGTGGCCAGCCACCAGCAAACAGCGAAGGTGTGGAGGGCCGATTTAACGGGTGATTTACATATTGTTGTGTTCAGCGGATACCTAATTTTCAGATTACTTTTTTTTGTTCGAAAGCACAAATTGCTTACCACATACATGTGGAATTACGTTTCAGCTATTTGGAAACTTCTTTAATTAAATATATAAGGATTGTGGGAACCTACAGTGTTGCAGTATCATTATGAACCTGTAGTAGACAAAGGGTTGTTTTGACGGCCCTGCACACTAATGACCACAGCTATGTGTTTTGAAATCTATGATTTTACCCTTTATAGGTTGCTGGTCAGTGTACTTACCAATTGTTTTTTCGGGTGGTAAATGATATTAAAATATGCTAAAATGCAATCCTAAGTGATTACTATTGTTTTATTTTCAATAGATATATATTCTCTGATAGCAATACGGAAAAATATGCTACCACTAGCGCACAGGACTAGGAATAAAAGTAAATAATATTCGCATCAATAATATTTTTTTATTAGATAAATACTTTTTTATTATTATCACCAACCGGTTTCGCTTATTCCAAACTTTGTCAGAACCTTGTTTATTTATAGTGAGGAACAGGTTTTTTATGTTTAATTTGCTGCGCTGTATTTATCATGTAATGTTTTATATACATTTTTTTTTTAAATTAAAATAATAATTCTTTTCCTTTCATCTTATATCAAACATCTTTATATTTCCCTAATGCATTCAAAATTTAAAAAATATTTATTGCACACATAAAACTAAAAAAAAATACAAAGGGTGTAGCTTATATGTATATTCTATTTCTTACAGGTAACCCACAAAACACATGTATGTTTATATAAATAAATAAATAAATATAAATAAGGTAGTTTTATCTAAATGCGTTGATTCCATGTGTTCAAAATATTGGTTTAAGGTTTTCGTTTTTTTTTTTTTTTATTCATCTATACAATCTAAATGTTATAAAATGTTTATGGTACTGTTTCTATCTCACAAGGAGAACCTGTGTTGAGAGCAGCAAAGTTTACAGTGTACAAAGTTTATAGAGTTTGCAAAGTTTACAATTTACAGTATAATGTTGGTGTAGGGACATTTGTTCAGAAGGAATTTTTTCAGTGATGATTTCAATAGAAGTAGATCGCGTGTTTATTTGATGTTACCTGGAAGGAAGGTATACACTTTAATTGCCATGTAGTAAGGTCCTTTTTGAAATATCGTTTTGTTGGCTTGTGTTATTAGTAGGTTTTCTGTAAATTTTGTCTGGAGATAACCGTATTAATACGTATAACTACATTATATATACATGTCATTGATCGTCAGAAATTACAGGTATTTATAGAGAGGTCTACATGAATCCGGATAACCGGATGTCGTGATTTTTCTAACGCAATCTCTTTTGAATGATAAGAACATATTTGGCTTCTCAGTTAATACTAACGGTCGGCAATAGGAAATACACACTTTGTGATCTGCTGACTCAAGAAACAGTGCCAATAATGTATCCATACATGTGTATATATTTAATATTTGTTTATTTAAGGACTCTTATTAATTTATTTAAAAAAAAAATTATAAATAAATATCTGCTAAACAGCTTCAAAACCGACACAGCTATTACGCGTATAATAATTATACTGCAAAAAATTGCATAAATATACCGTTTTTTTATAAATTAAAAGATGATAATTATTTTTCAAAACAAAAAACTCTAAATTTAAAAAGTGTTCTACAAATTAAACTTCAATACACTAAATAAATTAAGGCTAAAGTAAGTTAAATTTTTAATGTATTTTTTGAACGCAATGCAAGGGAAATCTGTGTATTGAGATCATTCAGTCTCACCGCATAACCGAATTGGGGACGCACGGTCCCTCCGACTTCGGACATTTCGGACTTTTGCGTGATGTTAATATAAAAAATAATTCATTAATTAATTGTTACAAAATCCTAAACTTAATAATAGTGGCATATACGAATTCAAATGTGACCACACCGACTGCAACGTTACCTATATAGGGCAGACGGGAAGGGCTTTCTCAACTATATTCAAAGCACTTCTTCAAAATTTGCAGAACATCTTTTAGTAAATAATCACGTCTCGCTGAACAACAACAAACCTAAACCCTTACATATAGAAAGAACGGACCTAAGATTAAATTTACTTGAACAATTAGAAATTAACAAACGAACTAATGATCCTAATATAACATTAATTAATAATGTAAGAAACATTATATACACACCGCTTCTCAGTATGTTCACATTATCAAAACAATACAACACATTTAAATAAATCAAATATTGTCAGTTAAATACAAGTAAATACATTATAAATATGAAAACCTAACAGAATTCAGAATTTAAATATTTTTCTAAGTAAATCGGTTTTACCGATAATAAATCATTACCTGTCCAAATTGAAAAGGAGTGGGAGTAAATTAAATCGCATAAATAAGTCGTTACAATGTGGATTAACCACAGTTTTAAAATGGCCTTAAACGCCGAAACAGTTGTCACAATAATAAAAACTAAAAATACTTGCAGAACTTAATAACATTATTAAATTTGATTTACATAAATTTTTTTTTTTTTAAATAATTTAAAAAATCATCCACTTGGAATGAACCGAAAATAAAAATACACATGTCTCTATTTAACCCATACAAACATTTTTTTAATCTTTATTTAAGGCAATTTTTGTAGAATTGTACCTAATAAAGAGAGGATCTGATAGATAATCCGTAAAAAAAACTGTTTTTGTAACCTGGTGGACGGCCTCAAACTCCCAACCCCTCGGTGGTCAACAAAGATGCTGCTCCGTTGTATTATATTAAATCTTATTCTAGGCAGGTCATCTCGCTAATACCGCAAAGGGTGTTCTAATAACGTTAACATCCCCAATCCGTTGGCTTGTGGTCCTCAGTGCCGCCGCTCCACAGAAGGATAACAACAGAGCAACAGCTTGGGACCACTGCGTTGAACACTGAATACAGAGTGTTGAACTCTTGAATAATGTTGATTGGTTGACCCGTGGGAATCCCTTTATGCTTCAGTGACGTAAAGTGATGACTTTAATAATTGGAGATGAAAAGACAATTTGATGGACGTAACAAATAACCTTATTCGATGAATTTTAATTCAGTCGATGGCCTGCCATTTACATCAAAATGTTATATAACATGATTAATGCTGTGAAAAATAAGACCATTGTTTCCTCGCGATTGTGATTATACGAATTGGTAGATTTTTTTTGTTAACAATTTAGTAAGTTCTTGCCGCTTCTAGGGAATACGGGGTGGCCCATAAGGGTCACAAGTCTCGAACACCTTTAGAAAAATTCTCTTCTTTTTGTGTTTTTTCTACTTTTAAGCATCTGCAGTGAAATCATCACTTTAAACCGGTGTTTCTCAGCCTTACTTGTGCTATGCTAACACTTCAACACTTAATTTGTTTCTTTTCATAGTGAATTATCTTTAGTGACAGTTTCACGTTTGCAAGGAGAAGCTCACCTCATTGATTGAAAGGGTACAAATGAAAACAAAGGATAAAATATGGGATGTGCAAGGCGCATTTATGAGTGGAAGGGGGTGCATGGATCAGATTTTCTCGTTGCGAATGCTCACAGAGAAGTTTCTGGCAATAAAACAGAAACTTTTCTGTTCTTTTGTAGATCTACAAAAAGCATACGACAGAGTTGACAGAAAATAGCATCGCTGTACGAGGGAAGCGTTGCATGTGTTAGGGCAAACGGTGATTTTACGGGGTGGTTTGACATCACAAAAGGTGTTAAGCAAGGCTGCGTCATGTCACCGTGGTTATTCAATCTATACATGGATAATTGTATGCAAGAATTGAAAGAGGTGGGCCTGGGCGCGAAAATGAGTAGTCTGCAAGTATGTTGTCTGTTATATGCTGATGATGCGGTGCTGATTGCTAACAGAATGGAAGATCTACAGTCCCTCGTATCTAGAATGAACGAAGTATGTATGAAGAATGAGCTAATGATGAATGTAAATAAGTCCAAAGTCATGGTGTTTGAAAGAGAGAGTACGAAAACAGTATGCAATATAGTTGTGAATGATGAATACTTGGAGCAGGTCAATGAGTTTGTGTATTTGGGAAGTATATTTACTAGAGATGGAAAGACAGATAGGGATATTGAAAGAAGGGTGAATGCAGGAAACTCCATTAACGGAGGACTGAACGCGGTTGGCGCAATCAAAAATTTGTCCAAGGAAGCGAAGCTAGCAGTCCACAATGGAGTGCTGATACCAACCTTGATGTATGGCAGTGAGGCATGGAACTGGCAGAGGAAGAATGAAAGTAGACTGAATGCTGTAGAAATGAGATTTCTGAGACGAATGTGTGGTAAAACCATGTATGATCGAGTGAAAAATGTTGAGATTCGTAAAGAATGCAAGGCTGATGTAAGCGTAGTTAGCAAGATTAAGAAAGGGACGCTTAGATGGTTTGGGCATGTAGAGCGAATAAACGAAGAAAGGAGTGTAAGGAGAATATATGACGCGAATGTGAATGGAAGAAGAGGCCGGGGACGCCCGAGGAAGACATGGCACGATCAAGTGAATCAAATACTCGAGTCGGGCCATGTCAGAAGTCGGAACAACAGAAGAGAATGTATGAGGCGTTGTATGAATGTGAATGAAGCAAGAAGTGTATGCCAAGATCGAGTAGTTTGGCGGTCCGTCCTCTCTGCCTACCCCTGCGGGGAAACGGCGTGATGGTTAGTTAGTTAGTTAGTTAGTTTGTTAAGGAGAAGCTCACCATTTATTATTCGTTAATTATGAAAAAATACTTTTTTTCGTGCCCCTTCCCTGCGTTGATTGCGGGGATCTACTTCTGTTCCCATTTAAATCACCAGTAAATGCACCCTTATTTAGAAGGTATTTTTACATAACAAATGAGCAATTTATAGATAGTTCCAAATCAATAGGTTAACACCGTAGAGGAGCGAAAAAAAGCAACTCGAACGCTAATAAACACGATCGATTTTATAATCAACACTTTATTAATATACACATATCAACATGTTTCGAAAGCATTGCTTTCCGCATCAGAAATATACAGAATGCATTAATAATGTGATTGCAAAGTAATTTTTAAATAATTTATTAATGATGACGTCACAAAGTGAATACCAGCGGCCTCCATGGTCGAGGGGTAAGGCTCTCGACTACGAATCCGAAGGTCGCAGGTTCAAAACCCGACATGCGCAAGTAAATGTTATTTACTTAATTTTTTCCGTTCCACAATTAATTTAATTAAAAATAATATGTAGCATATTTGCGCACGTTCCAGAGTGGAAGATACTCTCAGTATCGCCCTGGTGAAAGACCACAATTCAGAATTAAAACGTTGCTTGAAATGGCTTTTAGCCGTGTTTAGTGACCAGATCTGAAAAGCGGCGAGGTATTTTCCCACTTTCCTCTTCCCCTTCTCCCCCCTTCCCCGCCAATACCTTCAGCCTCACAGCATTCTCCAATTGGGGATGCCATAGTCTCACTGTCTCCAGACGGTTGGGAGCAGTTGGGACTCTTGTGGGGTATTCATATAAAAAAAACAGTCTTTATATATTATAACAACTATAACTTCAACACGCACGAAGTTGACGTCTGCGAAAGTATCGCCATCTTTTTTTCGGAAAATCGGGGATACAATATTAAAAAAAAATGCTAACAAATATCAGAAATGTACGAATTATACATTATTTTGTAGTATTGAAAAACTTTAATGTAACCTGTATCTATGGTCGCTGTTATTAATGGGATGCTTTACTCGGTATTAAATCATATTTAGTGTTCGAAAATAGACATTTTGCTGCTGACGAAACAAAACTCACGTTCCGGCGAGCAAGGAGCAGAGAATGATAGAGGTTAATTATATTTGTAAATCAAATAAGGCTCCCCTATCCCTCCCGCCCCGCGCCGACTTCCCGGAGGTCCCTCGGTGTTCCTACCCTAAGAGAAAGTAGATTTACTCTGGTTGGATCGATTTTGGGCAGAGGATAAACCTCCACGGACCTAAATCATTCCAGCTACTACTCTAAAAGGTTTTCTCTGGACAAGTTATTATTATTTTCCTGGGAGATGTGGGTAAATGATTCGGGGTGATTTTAGGGAGTACGCACAGAATTACTTGTAATTTATGAAGGATAATAAAGGTACGTTACCACTGCATTACATTGATATCATAATATTATTTTAAAGCAATGAACGTGCTGGCGCCATCATACTCGACCGATCTCTGCGTGAGGGACAATCATACTCAGAGGCAACTCACGCTCGGGTCGACCAAGTCTGATGCGACGAACAGGCTGGTTGAACCCTCTCGTACGATTGCCGCTAAATTTAAGGCCAGATGAATCCACGTTCTTGGAATCGCCTTCCATTTGATCTGAGGTCAGAAAGCAATTTTAAAATCTTAAAAATAAATTTAAAAACATATCTTTTTAAAAGGGGATACAAATTTTAACAAAATAAAACGCACTTAAGGTGATTTTAATCACTAAACGGCGATATAGAAAAGATGGCCATTTAATATTATGTATAAATAGTTTAAGATTTTTATGTATATAGCCCACAAGAGTTTCAACTTCTCGAAGTTAGTGAGATTATGGTATCTCCAATTGAGGTATATTGTGGAGCTGAAGTGCTGAGGGGGCGTAGATGGAAAAGAGGAATGTTAAAAAGTCCCTTGCTATTTAATAATTTCCCTCAAGACCTATATCATCTTTGGGGATGGTGTGTGGAGGGTCTTTTAGAGGATAGGAAGGAGTGAACTTGGGTCTTGAAGAGACCCATGTTGTAGGATGCAGGAAACACAGAGGCCGGCAGATCATTCCACAACCGAGTTGTTGAACATAAGAACGAGTCGTAGAGGCGACCCGTTCTCATGTAACAAATATCAACCATGGACAAATGTTGGGAACGCTTTTGGCGTTCCTTCAATGACGCTGGTTCCTCAGATCGTCTTCAATTAAAATACCGGTAGAACAAGGGCAGCATTCGCACCTGACATCTGTGCTCCAAAGATTGCAGTCCGTTTGTTAAGATAGGGGAATCTATCAAACGGACCGTTTGTTTCTGAACAGAGTCGAGGGTTTTTTTATCCAGACCAGAGGTAGCTCCCAAATTCTACAGTGGGGCGCACTTGCGATTTGTACAGGGTCAGCAGTTGTGTACTGTTTGTGTTGTTTGTACAATACGCTCAGCTTCTGAGAGGCAATTGAAGCAACGTTTCGTTGCGAACGGTATTTTTTTTTACCACGGCGATTCTGAGAGTATCTACCACTCAATTTTTGGTCAACAACTCATTTCTAACAGATCGAAGTAGATGAAAATTTCATCACTATCATTACTTCGTAGAATTAGGAAACATGTTCCGAATTTTGGCTTGTAATACCTAAATATATAAATACTTCATCCCCGGTTATATTTTCCGCATGATAATATATTTTTATGCCCTGCTTTTATATTCTGAGGTTCGGCTATGGAACAACTTTCCGACTTTTGTGTTGTTTCCTATCGAAAACATGCGCCCCTAAAAGAATTCACAAATTTTCTCCTATCAAATCAATAAATATGTTTATTATGAATGATCGAAAAATTCATTTCTCTAAACGACAAAGATTTCCCAAGGATAGGAGAAAAATGTATGATTTTGAACGCTGTTACTGCAAGGGCCCCTCTTCTAGACTGGAGACTTTGGTAGCGCCTCTCGTAGAGCAAATCTTCGTGAGGCATAAATTTTAATTTTTAATTTTTTTTTGTTTCTATATTTCAGTATATTTTGTTCTGGTATGAGGCCCATACGGCAGAAGCGTACTATAGCTTGGACCTTATAACGTAGTTTAACATAGAGTAAATTGTTTTCTCAATCTTATAACAAACCCTAATATGGTAGTTTGTACCACGACGTAGATAACTGTAATCATCTGAAAATGTAGGTTTGGAATCAAAGACAATCCCTTAATCCTTGATGGATTTTTGCAGATGATAATACATCGTCCCTCATTTTATAAATAAACTGAACAGAGTTTTTACTGCATGTTCTGCCAGATACTATGTTTCACTCTTTATCTTGTAAATGAGAAAACTCCTCAAGACATAAGTTCAAATAGTAAAACGGTAATTAAACAAAGATTAATGAACTAAAAACATAATTTATTTTCACGACTTTATAAATATCTACATGTGGCGAAAGCGTCGCCTTCATGATCGGAAATTCATATATTTATGAGTATTCATAAAACGGTGAAAACAAAGTACATTTTTAATTAATTTATTAATAATGACGCCACAAAGTGAATACCAATCGTTTGAAAAAATTATGAACAAAAATAAATTGACCTCGAGAAAAAAATTGTTTTCGTCATATAATTTTTCCATTATTATCGTGGTTTTGTATGGTAGAAAGGGAAGCATCTTCTTATTAAAGGAAAATTTGTTATTTCAGGCTACTATCTATAAACATCACATTAATTTTATCTCTTTGTCCCCTACAGAATATTCAAACAGATACGTACAGCTTTTTTTGTCCATTCGTTGTTCTCAATGTAAAACTTTGCGAGGCAAAAGCTTTTTGGAAATCAATGTTAATAAATCAAGTGTACATCTACTAGATAATATCCAGCCGACGTTAGACTTTCGTAGAAATATGTTCATTTCCCCGCTGAGCAGAACAGGGGTGGGAAGTCTTGCAAATATCCAAAGTACTCCATTAAAACCTTATCATTACTTGAAACGTTTCACGAATTGAGAAGTAGAAATGCATTAGATTAAAAGTTGAAAAACTCTAAATCTTTTAAGTCATTATATTTCAATCCATCACGTATTTAATTGCGTTCCATGTTGCTAGTACCTACAAACAAAAGCCGAGAAAATAAGCTCACGATGAGATTCAAAAGGAAAATATTTAATACGTGACGTAGGCGTTGCAGCTACTTTTTGGGGATGGAAAAGTTTTCTGCTCTGGAACTGTATAATAAATGCTAACCGATGATTAATTCGGGTTTTCCGGTTGTAACTTCGTAATAATTTGTCAAGGTTCGTATTATTTTAAGTAATTTATAACTCATCTTTAATTTAAGCCACGGGACACGTTTCAAGGATAATTTACAAGGGTGACGTGACGTTTTAGATGTCATCAAACCTAACCATAGGAGAATGACGAAAAACGTTTGTTGAAGTTTAATAAACAGAGCAGCTTAATACTTTGTTTCGTTTCGAAAGTAATTTATAAAAGAGACCGTTGGGTTTTTATAAGTCACTTATTTGCTTTTGCACGCATTTTGTTCCTCGTTATATTTTCATGATTTGAACAATATTCGTAAAAATTACTTCGAAATATGACGGTTCTATATTAAAATATCATGAACTAATCGACCATTTTTAAGAGAAACGGCTGGGTTACTTGTTTCATTCATTACTTAATTTTGGATTTGAGGCCAAAATACCCATCCAAAATGAACGATACATGTATATATATATTTTTTAATTAAAGGTTTAGTAAATATCTAGTACTGATGAGAAGTATTTTATTTATTTTTGTTTTGAAAAACACGCTATGAAAAATTTAAAAAAAATTATATTATTTGCTATGTAAATATGATTACGTAAATAAAAAAATAAAGAAACAAAACATTTAAAAAAAAACAAAACATTTAAAAAAAAAAAACAAAACATTTAAAAAAAAAACAAATTTTTCTGGTCGATATTTTAAATTATGTACGACAATTTTTTGTTCCAAAGTTAATTGGTAGATTTTAATTTAATTTAAAGTCCACCATACTGAATTTATTTTTGTTAATTTTTTGAATTTTATATTTCAATATATTTTCAAAGTAGACTGGGTAAAACTTTTTTTAATTCACCGTTAGCCCCCAAACAATTGTTAAAGGTGCCTCTAAAATCGCGAAAACTCAATTCCTTTAATGGCCTATATTTCATAATGTATAAAAAAAAAAAAATAACTTCTACTAGATAATTACTATATTTTTTGATGAAAAAAAAGATCATTAGGTTTAAGTGAATATTTTGGCCTCAAATCCAAAAAGTTATGTATGAAATAGGCCGCACAGCCGTTCCTCTTAATACCTGTCCAAAAAATCATCAACTTTCAAATGGACTAACCTCCTAATCAACTTTAACTTTAATAGCATTATGGTTTACGCATTTAACGACAAGCCTGCAGGATGCGTGTTCAATAACTGTGTGCATTAAAAATTTTTGCGATTTTCCATATGATATTTGGCACACCTAGTACAAGACTTATCGTAAATAGAAGTTCAAGAGAAATAAATTAATACAAAGCAAATATACATATTAATTATATAGTTGTTACTGTAGATTAAAATTAAAATTAAATAAAGAAAATATACAGCTTCTTTCATCTCCTACGAAAAAATGTTTTTGTTGATCCGAGGTTGAGTTAGAACAGCGATGATATCCCTTATTTCATTTTCGAATCCGAGAGACGTGCAGCACATGTGCTAGACAAGGTCGAATCAGTATCAAGCAATATTTGACCACCAACAGAAATGTCCGAATATATTAATATAGTCACAAATTATTTCATTCACTTAAATTTGCCCTTTCAGCGGTTTAATTATTTATTTGCTAGTTGGGAATGTGTGTTGTGCATTGTGTGTAGTGTTTGGACGAAGCTAATGGAAGACGCTCCGACGAACTAGCGTCGTTGATCCCTTCGGAACCGATTCACAGCTGGGAAACAAGCCAAACGCACACCTAATAATTGTATTAAATAACAAATCACTTTGTTTTTAATCCACTTTTATTTTTATTTATTTTTTATTTGTCGACTAGTTTCGATTCTGCCGAATCGTCTTCAGGACATATAACATACTAATTAAATAACAAGAGTGTGCAGTATATATAGGGTGAAAGTGGGGAAAGAGAGAAACAATATTAAGAGGGAGTTAAGCGGTTAGCGGGAGGGGTTAAGCGGTTGCCCCGGATAGGCAGAGGTCCTGGGTTCGAGTCCCAGATGCGACTGAAATCTTTTTATTTTCTGTTGTTTTTTCCGGTTTTATTTTTCATTTAGTTGATGTTAATATTATTTTCTTCAATGATTAAATATTACAATGAGTAATATTTTATTATTGATTATTTGTAAATCTTGTTGTATACATATTTTTCCCTCTTACCCTAAATATGCATAGTCTATACATTTTAACTTACTAACTATCACGCCTTTTCCCCGTAGGGGTATGCAGAGGGGACGGGGCGCCAAACAACCCATTTTTGGCATATACTTCTTGCTTCATTCACATATCGTCTCATACATTCTCTTCTGTTATTCCGACTTCTGACATGGCCCGACGAGAGTATTTGATTCACTTGATCGTGCCATGTCTTCCTCGGACGTGCCCAGCTTCTTCCATTCATATTCGCGTCATACATCATTCTTATATTCCTTTCTTCGTTCATCCGCTCTACATGACCAAACCATCTAAGCGTCCTTTTTTTAATCATACTCATTACGCTTCAACTTGCATTTTTTTACTAATCTAGTCAGTCAGAGGTCCAGGGTTCGAGTCATAGATGCGACAGAAATCTTTTTTATTTTCTGTTATTTTCTCCGGTTTCATCATCTTTCATTTAGGTTATGTTAATATTATTTTCTCCAATGATTAAATATTACAATGAGGTTTTTAAATCTCAATAAAAATAGTTATTAATTAAAAATTGAACAAAAACAATTAATTAATACTTCGTGGTTGTTTACAGTCCATTTAAGATACATACGTTCGGACCCCCAAAATTTTCGTGTGGATAGATGTTGTTACAATTGGTCTTTTCAGGAATCCTAAAAATACCTTCCACAGTTTTCCCAAAGATAACATAAGCCCTTCTTCTCTCAGAGTCACTCGTGTGGAGCTAATATATATAAAAAATAGAAATAACTAATTGGAAAAACAGAGTTTCGGAAATATACCGAATGAAATACAATGGCGTATTTTTGACATTTATAGAAGACATATGGCAACATTTGTGAGAACCAATATAATTGGCCTCTTCGTGGCTTCGAAACAAAGGAACAGGGTGTCGCATTAAAAAACAGCCCATAAATCTTGGCGGATATTTTTTGACCATCTGCCTACCACCCCATTATGCTGGGGCTATCAAACGATATTATTTATTGTTATTGTGATATAAAAGAGAACGTGCTAAATATTTTCAATTTCTCCAGCCGATATTTTTTATTCCGGCTATTTATTTTGGATCACAATAATGTGGAAAAATGGTTGGTGTTTCGGGATTTATTATCATTCATTCAAATAATATTGATGTTTCTTTCACCTTTTGAATCCATTTTCAGTGTTTTCAATTTATTAAGACCTTTCTATCCTTTTGCAACTTGGACCATAATGATATTTTTCAGTGTAATAGATATTTATTTTTATTTTGTTTTATAAATATAATAAAATAGTTCCACTTCATGTGCACTAAAGCCAAGCATTAAAAAAATTATATTTTAATATTGATTATATGTAAATCTCGTTATACTCGTATACATATTTTTCTTCTTACCCTAAATATGCATGGTCTATTTTAACTTACTAACTATCACGCCTTTTCCCCGTAGGGGTAATCAGAGGGGACGGAGCGCGAAACAACTTGACGGCCTCCATGGTCGAGGGGTAATCGAATCCGAAGGTCGCGGGTTCAAATCCCGGCGTGCGAAAGTAAATTTTATTTAATTAATTTGTGTTGTTTCGAAATTAATTAAATAAAATAACATATAGTATATTTGCGCACGTTCCAGAGTTGAAGATACTCTCAGTATCGCCCTGGTGAAAGACCACCATTCAGAATTGAAACATTGCTTGAAATGACTTTTAGCCGTGTTTGGTGACCAGATCTGAATAGCCAGGTATTTCCCCACCTTCCTCTTCCCCTTCTCCTTCCCCTCCTGAATACCTTCAGCCACACAACATTCCCCAATTGGGGATACCATAGTCTCACTGGCTGCAGACGGTTTGGAGCAGTTGGAGCTCTTGTGGGGCATTCATATAAAAAAATAAAAAAACCTTGTTTTTCTGTTGCGTTCGATTACTTTTTACATATTTTATTTATTTTATCCAATAAGTAAATGTATTGATGAAGAATACTTAAAATGCGAACAGTTTATTTAGTATATTTACAGAGATATAAAAATAATTAGAGTCATGTCAAATCAGTTGACACCGGCAAGGAAGGGTTAAGTCCCCCCGCATGAACGGACAGACAGTGCCGAAGAAACAAGCATATTATGTAGGAGCGATAAATCCAGTTCCCAGCGGTGATTCGACTGTCGGAGGCTATAATTTGGGTAGAGAAATCATTTTTATTCCCAAATAAAGCAAAGCCTCGAAGCCGTATAAAAACTGACACAATAAAATAGGCATAAAGAATTTTTTCCCACCCCTATTGCTTGGGAAATGGAACGGTTAATATCTGAAGATTGGATTTGGTATTTCAATATCGGTCAGGGATTTTTTTTATTTTCTTTATTGGGTGAATTAAAGAAAGGGGGAGAGTGGTAATATTATGATGTTATTTATTGGAACGGTGGAATTATGAGACAATGCATGGACGAATTGTTCCGAATCTTTTTATGTTTTATTTGATGGTGTGCCTTTTGCCAAATCTTTATGACAGTGACCCGACAGTTGATCCCCCGAAAGTTAGCCCCCCGACAGTTGCCCCCCCGACAGTTGATCCCTCCGATAGTTGATCCCCCCGACAGTTTATTCCTCCGACAGTTGATCCCTCCGACAGTTGATCCCTCCGACAGATGATCTCCTAAAAGATTATTTCTGCTGTACGTCCTCATTTGTATGCAAAGAGGATTTGCTGCCGTATAACCAAAGTCGATAAACTGATATTTGCAGGCGTCTTGAGTGGAAATCCGCTATCCAAAATATTTTTATTAACAATAATGCCGAGTCCCCGAAAGAGTATGCAGTGATGACATACGGCCGAATAACAGACTACGATATATATATATGCAGTCGGCTTAGGTAAAATACGCTACAGGTTCCTACTTGCATATAAATGTCCCCGAAGGGGTAAGCAGATAGGATGTACGGCCGTAGGTATAAAAAAGTTTTAGTACTTAAAATTATTTAAGTTCTACTATTATATTAAGTATATCCCCACTGTAACAAAACTGTAGTAGTGTTCTTTAATTTTTTTTTTCTCAATTTGTTTAATAATTGTGATATATGGATATTTTTATACTATTATTTAAATCGGTATTTTGTAATTGGAGTCTTGTATCTCTATAACAATAATTTTTCACAAAAACGGCGCTATACAAATCATCCAATTATTATTATTATTATTATTATAAAAATATCGAAATATAAGCAAGTATTGAATAAATTAAGAAATAAAAAAAAGTAGGTCAGTTTTGTTACAATGAGGATAGACTTAATATATTAGTAGCACTTAAAGCTATTATTGTGTTTGTTTTGAAACTATCGGTGAAATAAGTCAAACCTTAGACCTCATAATATTATAATTTATATATATAACTTCATTCGGACTGATGATGCCTCAGAAAACGAACCTAAATTAAAAAAAAATCGAAGAACCTTTCCAGTTATCAAAAACAAACCACTGATCCAAAATGGCTGATAATGCTAACATATGATAAACGTATTTGTACCAACATAAAAAAAAATCGATAATCGAATATACACAGCTCGCGAAAATTCAAAATTCACCTTTTCTTTTGAACACACTTCGTATATATATATATACAATGTCATTTGTATGCACAGAAAACATATTACAAATGTAAAATATCCTCAGAGTAACTAAATTGATTTTACGGATAAAAAATGATCATTTTAAATACTCGTCCAAATTCGAATTGGGTGGGAGTAAAAAACTGTATTTAAAATAATGTGGATTAACCGCAATTTGAAAATAGAGACAATATATTTGAAGATAGCGTATAGGAATTGAACTCCTAAACAGCTGTCATAATAATGAAAACTAAAAATATTTGCAGAACTTAATAATAACACTATTAAATTATATTTAAACTAAATAAAAAATAATAATAATAAATAAATCGCTTGTAAAGTTTTTTTATTTTGTGGCTTTTAAGGGTTTTGCCTATTTACGGTCGATGTGTTGACTCTGAACAGTAATTGGCGTGTATTTACTTAACCACTAATAATATCGCGGTTAAATATTTATGTAACCTTAAATTAATAAAGTGAATCAATTCCAATGTACTATTTCAAAACCATTTTTAAACCAGTTATAACATACTGTCGGGAGTGTGGTGATTGCTCGTCGCCTGTATGAATAATAATTAGATGAAAACCTTTATTAAAACAACAAAAATTTGTATTTAAAGTAATTAAACTAATTTTCCTAAAAAGCATTTACTTTGTGGCTTGCAAAAATTACAATATAACCTTATAATTTTTTCTTATAGTCCTGTTGTAAATATTTTTTTCCTGTGAATCGCTTTGTGCCTCCAAAAAACCCCCCCAATTATACCTTCCTCTTTGATCGGCTCCCGCTCCAACACCTAAATATTCATGTATGTCTGTCATCATTTTGTATCTTAGCTTAGTCTTATATAGTTCTGACGAAGGAAGGGTACTTGAAAACCGGTAAATAATTATATTAAATAGAATTGTTTCAAAACAAATAAATTTGTTTTTATTATAAAAATAATATTATCGAGAACGGGCCGCTTTTACGACTCGTTCTTGTATTCAACAGCTAGGGTGTGGGATGATGCTCTCTCCTTATAACATGTGTGTCTTCAAGACCCAGGTGCATTACTTCTGTAATTACTGCAAATAAATATTGATAATTAATAAGAGATTAATATTATTAGGTACTATTTTAAATAAAAACATGTTTTAAATTCCCTACTAATTTCGTCCAAAGCGATATATTCTGGATATTTTTTTCAGTAAAAAAATTAAAAAAACAGCTTTGTTCCAAAGCCATCACTTTTCGTCAAACCAAAATTATTTGTTTTTTAAAAAAATCCAGCATTCACGAATGTTCTGGGAGCTAGAAAAAGTATTTCCGATTTTGATTGCATCATTTGACTGGAAGCAATAACTGCACGCAAATAATATTTTAATGCTACTTCAAGCAGGTCAATGTTTGCAGTGGCGCATACAAAAACCTACGCGATAAACGTTTCAATATTCGAGTATTGTCGTTTATTTTTTATGACTTTACAAATCGAAATATGGCAACGGGGCTATAAACAAATTTTGTAAAATTTCTCCATTTGAAATATCCCGCTTTAGAAAAAAAATTCTCCAAATTTGAAATGTGTTCGAAAATCTCTGGGAAATACCGTTGAAATTGTGCAGTGGACTACTTGCCTAAATAAATAACGGTCCCTTGTGACTGTGGAGGCTGTGGCGGGTGTGTGGGAGGATGAGGTGGGAGGAGGCTGTGTAGCTAATATTGGCAAGGTGGAAAGAGGAGGGATTTGATAATATTTATCTTTATATTTCGCACTCAATTCAGGGATAGATACATGGCCATACATCATAATACGGTGCTTGAATCATAGGTGTGCCAATATTTGTTCGAATTTCTAAGGGTGGATATTTATTAATCAATTTCATATGATTTAAAAAAAAATAATGATATCTACGAACTAAATAACTTTAATCTTATTACGTTATCCTTACCCAGTGCTTTATGGCAGATAATATTTATGCAGAGTGGTAGATACTTTCAGTATCACTCTGGTGAAAGACCACCTTTCAGAAATGCAACGTTGCTTCGTAACGGTTTAAACTACTCACCCCGTTACATGCGCTATGACAGGCACCCATAGACCGCAAGAGTTACCAGCCATTACAGAAAAGAAGAAGAAGAAGACAAATTCAACCGGCAGTTATGAGATCTCGACCTCTTAGATCAGTGGTCGGCAAAGTGCGGCTCCCAAGCCGCATGCGGTTCTTTGGCCCTTTAAGTGCGGCTCTGACACAAAAATCCACGAGCAGGCGCAACAGTCTTGTCTACAGTGGTCGGAGCTTAACGTGTCTCTAAATCGCGGGCGCCTTTCAAAGGTACCCTCCTGAAGAATAAAGTTGTCTTATTCTCCATTCAGCTGCACATCCAATAGGTATTTTTGTCATCAATTTGATTCACTTTCCGAGCCTGCTGAAGAATCGCCAAGAAAATAATTCCTCCATTGACAAACACTATTTCAAAACAACCATTTTAAATATGGGGGAAGCATTTCTCAGGAAGGTTTCAGAAATTTAAAAACATTAGAGCGACCTTAGCATGTGTCAAAAACCCTCTTGATGCTACGATAACAGAATTGAAATTTTCTCCTTTTGGCATTGACATTGGTAACTTTGAAATACAATTGCTGGATTAAAAAAAAAAAACAAGGAATTATGGAGCTCTAAATTTGAACGTCTTTATGTTGATTTGGAAATACTGGAGAGGGAACAAATGTAAACTTAGTTCACATCACAAGTGGTCTGCTTTGAAAGACCTGGAGAAGGAAGACATGATCATGCTCAACCCCTGGAGTAGTATGACTCTTATGATCAGCTGGAAAAACTCTAGTTTGCTCTTCTTTTCCTTTTTGATTCGACATATTCATGCGAACAATCTTTTTCAAGCATGAATTTTATCAAGATTAAACCATTCGATATCAAGATTAAAGATTAACGAGTCGTCCTATTTATGAGAACCCGGAATCGTGCCTAAAATTAAAAACAACAATACACAAACCTGACATACTCAAACTTTCCAAGGAGATGCAAGAACATTGTTAGCATTAAGTGTTTGTCAGTCATTGTCTTGATTTAAATGGATACCTTACTTTTGTACTATTTTTTATCAATAAATAAAATCATTATTAAGTACGAAATCAAGTTTTATTCGGTGTACCCGTAGGTCTAAAATTATAATAAAGGTTTACTAAATTAATAAACAGATTTGGCTCTCAAAAATTTTTTTAATCGTTGTAATGTACATATTTGGCTCTTTGGCGAAAAAGTTTGCTTACCACTGTATTCGATGGACCTTACTGTGGTGTATTTTTGGATGATGGCTCGATTTGACATTTTGATGATGCAACATTAATTTTGATATTATAATTGCTGGTTTATCTTAACTTTTTTTCTTTATTTAGTCACAATGTGTGTCTTGGCGCACATATCTTTAGAGAATACTTGGTTACAATTGTTTCTTTGAACAATGCAATACTAATAATTTGCTAATTACCTTCGGAATTTTGCACACCCCTGCGATGAATGTTAGATTCATTCAAATCATGTTAACTGGCTAGTTTTATAATCGAACTACCAAATTTATGTTACGTAACGAACCGTTTCGTTAACGGATCGTTATACGTCATTTTCTATTTTATTTTATATAAATGCTATTTGCTTGTTATCGCTTTTCCTGCTCAATGAGGGATCCATTTTACAAATGGAAATTATATTGTGTCTTTTTAATTAAAATATTGCACGGTTTCAAATAAGTGATCGTCGGACAACAAGTGACCGCTGTCAAACGACCGATAATCTGTCAAACGTTTAAAAAATGGCGAAATCGGTTGGTAGACCAAATATTTGTTAAAAATGGTATCAAGCGTTACAAATGGATGGTTATCAACCGGTTTTTAGCGTCAAAATTATTCTAACAAACTTATATTTTTGTACATTAAAATATTATTTTATTTTTAACATGGAATGATGAAATAAAGTTACAGATTGAACTGGTTTAGGCCGTATTTTGGTGACTAGATCTGAATATCCAGGTACTTCCCAACCTTCCATTTTCCCATATTCTTCCCTTCTCCACTCTCTCACACATTGCATACCCTGATTGGGGGTTTCATAGTCTAACATGATTTTTTAACCAAAATGGGATACCATACTTGCACAATTTAAGATAATATAGTGTGATATTAAAAATTGGATACCATACTTGCTCAATGTAGGATGATATGGTGTGTTATTAAAAATGGGATTCCATACTAATTATTAAAAATGGGATACCATACTTGCTCAATGTAAGATAATATATTATGTTATTGAAAAATGAGATACCATACTAATTATTAAAAATGGGATACCATACTTGCTCAATGTAAGATAATATAGTGTATTATTAAAAATGGGATACCATACTTGCTCAATGTAAGATGTTTTACTGTTTTATTAAAAAAAATGACTCTTTAACATAATGCATCAGATAATTATTACAATAATACTTGCTCAATGTAAGATAATGTATTATTTTATTTAAAAAATGACCCTTTAACAGAATACATCACATAATTATTACAGTAATAAAAAACATGTTCAAAATCGTTATGGTGATGATTCGAATTAGGTGAGCAGACAATTCAGTAAAATATCCTTTGTGCAGCAAAATTTTTTAATTATAAATTTGTGCGTAGTTAAATTTCCGGATTGTTAAATTAAAAACACGTTTGTCAACAAGAACAGTAAAAATAGTCGCGAAAACACACAATGAGTAGCTTGCAAACTCAGCTAGCTCAAGTGAGTACATTCAGTTTTCCCTAAACTAGCATAACGTTTTGTCCCGGGCATATTTGCATGGAAATTTTCAGCTCGCGAGCAGTACCTCCCCAAAAGAAACCAGACAGAGGAACAAGCGAGTGGGTGTCGGGAGACCTTTTAACACCTTCCACCATGCACATCCTTCTGAGAGGCTGTGCTTCCAAGCTCTACGATGAAACTTTAACGGGTTCCTCGCTCTGTAACCTACTTCTCGCTGCTAAAACTTTTAAAAATACTTCACGTTCTAACTGCAAACGAAAGAGAGAACTAAAGACTTTGATGTTTAATTAAAACCGTTATGAAATTAAATATTTTACAAGTAAAATCTTTCGTCCAAAATTATGAAATTAGTCAAATTACCTTTATTTAAGCAACTTAAACAAGCATTCAACAAAGTCAAATCATAAGCTAATCTGACTGGAGTTAATTAGTTTGTCGTATTAACAGACTGACAATTCAACGAGCAAAATGTGTGTGACTATGACTAACGACCGTTTTTCCAACTTTTCGAATGATCAATCTGAGTTACCGATCAGCCTAGTGTTTTGTTAAGTAACGCTCTGTTCGCCTGTTGCCAAGTTTTTTTTTTATCTTTTTTTAATATTTTAATAAGAAAAAATATTTTTCTCATGACCTCCTGTAAAAAAAAACAGTTGCACTTTATTGCAATATTTATATAACATTTTGAAAAACTAAGGAATGTGTATATATATGTATATATGTACATATACATTCCTTATTTTTTCAAAATGTTATATAAATATTGCAATAAAGTGCAAATGTTTTTTTTTACGGGAGGCCATGAGAAAAATAATTTTTCTCGAGGTCTGCTGATGAGAGATGCTGCGCGGATGGTCTATCAGAGGATAGGAAAGAGGGAAACACAGAGGCCGGCAGATCATTCCACAGTTGAGATGTTGCACACAAAGGAGTCGTAGAAGCGACCCGTTCTCATGAGACAAATGTCAACCGTGTACAAATGTTGGTGCCCTAGAGATCAGTGACGCTAATTCCTCAGAGCAATTGATATCAGTTTGTCAACGGGTTCTTAGTAATGGTCTGTATTTAAAATTCAAGAAAGGTACATAATACATTATTATAAAAAATACACATTTATAAAAAAATACAAAGAAAATCAGAAATAAAAAATAATACAAAAATTACAAGTAAAATCTGAGAAAAGTAAGCACACAGATTCTTACTCGCACTCTTTCAGAATGCATCTCCTTCTGAAATTTAGGTCAATTTTGTAAAATTAAACTGGGTAAAGTGATGTAATTAATTTTTGGGACATAGGTTAAGACTAAGGTTCTTTGACCATATTTATTTAAGAATCTGGGTTTGCAGTTAGTCTTGTGTTATGAACATCTATCACTATTTTGTTATATTCAGATTTAGATGTATGCTGACTCTCAATGTTAAGCCACAATCATCATCCTAAGAGTGCCATCCCACTTTCATGGAATTTTTTTGCTTTCAATAATAATATTGTATTTATTATGAATAGTCATCAATTGTTTTAAATACTGTAATGCATAAACCGGCATTTTATACATTACAATATTTTAAAATTCGTGTAACATACGACAATTACCCACCCGAAATTGTGGGGTTTCGCATATAAAAAACTGTTTATGGACCGTTAATAACGACAATAATTATAATGACTTTGTTTGATAGCAAGGAATAGTTTTAAAGTTTCAAAGGAGCAAGGATAACCAAACACTTACCAAACAATGTAGGGGCCGAACATGCTCCTCAAAAGTAGTTTTTTTTCTTTTCCGAAAAAACGAGCACTTTAAACAATTACTGTCAGATCGCTGATCACCGACTGTTCCATTTTTCAAAACGTTGCGTTTGGTTTGGGAAGGGAAGAACTGGATAAATAGCAATTAAAGTAGGAACCAAACACATTATCATTAAAGAACCCAACATTTCGTTTCATATATTTGACGTTTCTGTTTCTCCTCCGTGGGACATGGACAACCAAAATAATCCAAAACATAGCTTATAACAATAAGAATAAGATAGGTTTTCTTCAATTTTATATAAAACATAGAAAAATATGTTTTTAACATTATACAACGGTTAAATAAATTTTTTCGTTAAATATTTGGATGTTAATAAATAATTCGCAAACCGAATGAGATTTGACATATTTTTGTAATTTTTTCGCTCTGTTGACATTTTTTTTATAACCAGTCCTTTATTGAGTGTAGCTTAATTGAGTTGTTTCGATCTTCTGAATTTGATCGTAGAGTTGCGTTAGAAAAAGCGTAATTGTGCATTCAAGCAGAATTGAGGTGAAATGTCGGCTCATCAGCTGCTCAATGCTCAGTAGAATTGAGCAGCCTTTAAATCTCTTTTTTTTTGCATGAGATGTGAAATATTGGATACTGAGTAACAAATGTAAAGTTCCACGTGGAATCAAATAAATAAATGCTAAAATTATTTGAGCACCTCACAAAAGTCCCAATAGCCCAAAGCCAATGGAACTATGGCATCCTCAATTGGAATATGTTGTGAGGATTTTTTTTACAGTTACTCCACACAAGAGACCCTTAAGGAAATAATTTCCCTCAAAGCCTATATCATCTTTGGGCATGCTGTTTGG
This sequence comes from Halesus radiatus, assembly GCA_022606495.2. Classification (NCBI taxonomy): domain Eukaryota; kingdom Metazoa; phylum Arthropoda; class Insecta; order Trichoptera; family Limnephilidae; genus Halesus; species Halesus radiatus. The sequence goes on along the minus strand of JAHDVE020007302.1, from coordinate 916 downwards.
AGGGTAAACCGGGTACAAACAAGCATTAAAGCACACAAACATTTTGTAATATTTATATAAATCCTCACTATGCGGAAAACACCAAAACGTTACATTTCATGTTTTTTTAACACTATAAATGGATTGACTGGTATAAATTGCAACCAAGTAATAAGCCCACCAATTATAAGATGTAATATTATGAACAATAGTTTTATTATATTAACTACCACAGTTATTTCAGAAGAGTTTTACTCTGGCACATGGTTTTAGGTAAACTGCATTTCTTGAGGCATAAAAAACGTCTCGCCAGTATAAAAAACATGCATTAAGTTTCGCCTCTAAAAATCCGAAGCGTGGTCGTAAGCAAATTGTTAATACCGCCTGTATCCTAAAACTCCAATGACGGGTCAATTTAAATATTTACAGCAGAATCCTTTAAAGGTTTAAATCAGTACTTCTCAATTATTATTAATTTATTTTTTGTTAAAAAATCACAGTTGTTTTTGTTATATTTTTAAGTATTACAACCCTGACTTTCTGAGATAAAAAATGCGTATTGATGTAATAGATATTTAGTGCTACCTGCTGAACTGGCCACTGATAATTCTTATTTTGAAAGCCATCAGACATGTGAATCACAGCGATAGTAGTGCCATCTATACAGTCGCCGATTTTAAGTAATAAAATCATTCTCTTCCTGTTGTATGGTTAGATTAGATTATTTCTCTTAAATCAGTATTTAAATTATTTTTTTCTCGTGTTCGAATTTTATATATTTTGTGGAATTTTATTATAAGTTTTTATAATAATTACAAGAAATCAAATCCTAGTTAATCATCTTAAGAATGAGAAAATGGCTACGACTCTTCATGATCATAATACCAGAACAAAGCAACTAGACAAGATAAATATACCTAAATGCAATACTACTTTT